>JBBPBX010050883.1:0-15070 GCA_038048925.1 Garcialebias charrua
CAGTATTTATGTTGGCGTGGGAGATGTTTAAATTTATCTGAACTGTACAGTATCTATCTGGACTCGTTACATTTTTTAAACAGTGCGTAACGTGCTGTGAAAATGAAGACACCAGGTTTATTTTTTATTTATTTATTCAGCAGCACAAATTTTACAACGCAAACACTGAGAATTAAACTGAACACTATTAAAAACACGTGAACCGAACTGTAACTACGTTAATGAACTGGACTCTTGCTGTGTGTTCATCTGGACCCATCAGAACCGCCGAACCGTCTGCCTGTTTGGAACGACAGCTTCTCCACCTGGCAGAAATAAATAAATAAATAAATAAAAACTCCGTTGTTGTGTGATCAAAGTAAACACAAGCAAACATTATATTAAGAACGTTGATTTACCTGCTGTAAGTCAGCTGTTTATCACGGAGTAAAGTCAGACTTCATCCTCATCGACTCGGTTCTGGTCCACAGTCAGCAACTGGTGCAGCTTGTTAGATGAAGAGGTCCCGGCCGCTTGGTGTCAAATAGTGTCGACTCTTATCCAAAATCCAGCTTTAACTTGTTGTTGTTAGCTCAGCTTTTAGCACAAAAGAAACTAGCAGACTGCCAGCAGAGTGACGCAGCACACATGCGCAGTGGGTGAAGGTTCAGCAGGACGCATGCGCAGTGGGTGTAAGCGGGGGGGCATGAGGGAGGGGGGAGATTCGAGCAGATCCATGTCAGATCCGTGTCAACGCAAAACTTTTAAACTAATTAACATGCCCAAAAGTTACGTTTCCCCCACACAGTGTCCGTGTAAACAGGGCCTAAGTAGGGAGGCCCAGACTTCCCTCTCCCCAGCCACTTGGAGCAGCTCCTCCGGGGGAATCCCAAGGCGTTCCCAGGCCAGCCGAGAAACATAGTCCCTCCAGCGTCCTGGGTCTTCCTCTGGGTCTCCTCCCGGTGGGACATGCCCGGAACACCTCACCAGGGAGGCGTCCAGGAGGCATCCTAACCAGATGCCCGAGCCACCTCAACTGGCTCCTCTCGATGTGGAGAAGCAGCGGCTCTACTCCGAGTCCCTCCCGGATGACTGAGCTTCTCACCCTATCTCTAAGGGAGAGTCCAGACACCCTGCGGAGAAAACTCATTTCAGCCGCTTGTATCCGAGATCTTGTTCTTTCGGTCATAACCCAAAGCTCATGACCATAGATGAGGGTGGGAACGTAGATCGATCGGTAAATTGAGAGCTTTGCCTTTTGACTCAGCTCTCTCTTCACCACGACAGACCGGTACAGCGCCCGCTTCACTGCGGACGCTGCACCTATCCGCCTATCGATCTCACGCTCCAGTTTTCCCTCATTCGTGAACAAGATCCCGAGATACTTAAACTCCTCCACTTGGGGCAGGACCTCCTCCCCGACCCGGAGAGGGCATGCTACCCTTTTCCGGCTCAAGACCATGGCCTCGGATTTGGAGGAACTGATCCTCATCCCGGCCGCATCACACTCGGCTGCAAACCGCTCCAGTGAAAGTTGTAAATCACGAACTGATGAAGCCAGTAGGACCACATCATCTGCAAAAAACAGAGAAGCGATTCTAAGGTCACCAAAACGGATCCTCTCAACACCTTGGCTGCGCCTAGAAATTCTGTCCATAAAAGTTATGAACAGAATCGGTGACAAAGGGCAACCTTGGCGGAGTCCAACTCTCACCGGAAACGAGCCTGACTTACTGCCGGCAATGCGGACCAAGCTCTGACACCGGTCGTACAGGGACCTAACAGCCCTTATCAAAGGGCCTGGTACCCCATACTCCCGGAGTACCCCCCACAGAACCCCCCGAGGGACGCGGTCGAATGCCTTCTCCAAGTCCACAAAGCACATGTAAACTGGTTGGGCAAACTCCCACGCACCCTCCAGGACCCTGTTGAGGGTGTAGAGCTGGTCCAGTGTTCCACGACCAGGACGAAAACCACACTGCTCCTCCTGAATCCGAGGTTCGACTATCCGACGGACCCTCCTCTCCAGAACCCCTGAATAGACCTTACCAGGGAGGCTTAAGAGTGTGATCCCCTATAGTTGGAACACACCCTACGGTCCCCCTTTTTGAATAGGGGAACCACCACCCCAGTCTGCCAATCCAAGGGAACTGCCCCCGATGTCCACGCGATATTGCAGAGTCGCGTAAGCCAACACAACCCCACAACATCCAGAGCCCTAAGGAACTCCGGGCGAATCTCATCCACCCCCGGAGCCTTGCCACCGCGGAGCTTTTTAACCACCTCGGCGACCTCAGCACCAGAGATCGGAGAACCCGACCCAAAGTCCCCAGGCTCTGCTTCCTCAGTGGAAGACGTGCCAGTAGGATTGAGGAGGTCTTCGAAGTATTCCGCCCACCGACTCACAACATCCCGAGTTGAGGTCAGCAGCACGCCACCTCCACCATAAATGGTGTTGGTCTCGTACCTCTTTCCCCCCCTGAGACGCCGGATGGTGGACCAGAATCGCCTCGAAGCCGTACGGAAGTCATTCTCCATGGCCTCTCCGAACTCCTCCCACGCCCGAGTTTTTGCCTCAGCAACCACCCGAGCCGCATGCCGCTTGGACTGCCGGTACCTATCAGCTGCTTCCGGGGTCCCACAAGCCAAAAAGGCCCAATAGGACTCCTTCTTCAGCCTGACAGCATCCCTCACTGCCGGTGTCCACCACCGGGTTCGAGGGTTGCCACCACGACAGGCACCAACAACCTTGCGGCCACAGCTCCGATAAGCTGCCTCGACAATAGAGGCGCGGAACACGGCCCACTCGGACTCCATGTCCCCCGCCTCCCTTGGAACGTGTTCAAAGCTCTCCCGGAGGTGGGAGTTAAAGCTCCGTCTTACGGGAGACTCTGCCAGACGTTCCCAGCAGACCCTCACAATACGTTTGGGTCTGCCAGGTCTGACCGGCATCCTCCCCCACCATCGGAGCCAACTCACCACCAGGTAGTGGTCAGTTGACAGCTCCGCCCCTCTCTTCACCCGAGTGTCCAAGACATGCGGCCGCAGATCAGATGAGACGACAACAAAGTCGATCATCGAACTGCGACCTAGGGTGTCCTGGTGCCAAGAGCACATATGGACACCCTTATGCTTAAACATGGTGTTCGTTATGGACAATCCATGACGAGCACAGAAGTCCAATAACAGAACACCACTCTGGTTCAGATCAGGGGGGCCGTTCCTCCCAACCACACCCCTCCAGGTCTCACTGTCATTGCCCACGTGAGCGTTGAAGTCCCCCAGTAGAACAAGGGAGTCCCCAGGAGGCGCACTCTCCAATACCCCCTCCAAGGACTCCAAAAAGGGTGGGTAGTCTGAGCTGCCGTTTGGTGCATAGGCACAAACAACAGTCAGAGCCCGTCCCCCCACACGTAGGCGAAGGGAGGCTACCCTCTCGTTCACCGGGGTGAACCCCAACGTACAGGCACCAAGATGGGGGGCAACCAGTATGCCCACTCCTGCTCGGCGCCTCTCACCAGGGGCAACTCCAGAGTGGAAGAGTGTCCAACCCCTCTCAAGGAAACTGGTTCCAGAGCCAGAGCCATGCGTTGAGGTGAGTCCGACTATTTCTAGCCGGAACCTCTCAACCTCACACACTAGCTCAGGCTCCTTCCCCACCAGAGAGGTGACATTCCATGTC
Source organism: Garcialebias charrua (assembly GCA_038048925.1). Classification (NCBI taxonomy): domain Eukaryota; kingdom Metazoa; phylum Chordata; class Actinopteri; order Cyprinodontiformes; family Rivulidae; genus Garcialebias; species Garcialebias charrua. The sequence goes on from JBBPBX010050883.1 coordinate 3,662, forward strand.
CCAATGGCCAGCTTCTGTAGCCGAGGATCAGACCGCCAGGGTCCCCGCCCTCGGCCACCACCCATCTCACATTGCACCCGACCCCTTTGGCCCCTCCCACAGGTGGTGAGCCCATGGGAAGGGGGACCCACGTCTCCTCTTCGGGCTGTGCCCGGCCGGGCTCCATGGGTAAAAGCCCGGCCACCAGGCGCTCGCCAGCGTGCCCCACCTCCGGGCCTGGCTCCAGAGTGGGGCCCCGGTGACCCGCGTCCGGGCGAGGGAAAACTTAGTCCATTAATTGTACTCATCATAGGGGTTTTTGGGCTGCACTTTGTCTGGTCCCTCACCTAGGACCTGTCTGCCTTGGGTGACCCTTCTAGGGGCATGAAGCCCCTGACAGCATAGCTCCTAGGATCATTGGGACACTCAAACCCCTCCACCACGGTAAGGTGGCAGCCCAGGGAGGGGAACACTGAGATCATCTAATACATTTCTCCTGTCTGTCCCAAAGACCAACTACAAACGATGGGGTGACCTTTTCTGTTGTTGCACCCAGACTCTGGAACATCTGCCTCAGGACTTGTGCTCCATCACTGATATAGAGCTTTTTAAAATCTAATCTTAAAACCTTTTTATTCAGGCAGGCTTTTAATACCTAGTAGGTCTTTGACAATCTTGTTATGTTTTAATTGTTTTTAATGTTTAACTGGCTGTTTTCTAAATTTGTAATTGATTTTTTTTAACTTCTGTATTGTTCAGCACTTTGTGCACCTTCTGGCTGCTGAAAAGGGCTCTATAAATAAAGATTGATTGATAAATATATATTTCCTTAAGTATTGTACTTTTACGCTTATAAGATCATTATGAAGCAAATATTATAATATTTAGGAAGCAGTAGTAATAGCATTTGCATTTCTATAAAAAAAAGAGTAAATAATAATGTCTTTATATTTTTGCTTTAATACAGAGAAGCTGTTATTTTTTCCTCAGTTCTATGATTCAGTCAGAATCTCCGACCGCTCCATACGTCTTTAAAAATGTGGACCTAAAATACACATAATGGATATTTCAGTTTCAATTTGATTGATTTGTTTTCTTTCTCGATTTATTTCTTAATTCCAGCATACTTTGTAAAACTAGAGTGGAAGATTAAAGTTTATACATTTAAGAACTCTAAATGCATCTGTCTCTTCAGCACCGACACACTTTGAATTAAAACTTACAAACTCTGATGATGATCAATTTGTAGCATCTTGTTGGACTCTCTCCTCCTGCCTCTCCCTTCTCTCTCCTCCTGCCTCTCCCTTCTCTCTCCTCCTGCCTCTCCCTTCTCTCTCCTCCTGCCTCTCCCTTCTCTCTCCTCCTGCCTCTCCCTTCTCTCTCCTCCTGCCTCTCCCTTCTCTCACACAGATTTTTACTGATTTAGACCATAGTTGCCAAGTCTGCCTATAATAAGCGACTGTAGGCTTGTTAATGTCTGCAGTCGCGTATAAGTTTGGCGAGTCGCTTGTTTAAAAAGTAAAGTTGCTTATTTGGGCTTGTTATTCTTTGTTCTTTATTCTTTGTCTAGAGTGACAAGACCACACTAAAATGAGCTCCAATAAGTGGGAAATATGGTGAAAAATATAATAAATAGGAGAAAGAGCACACACTTAAAACATGATTCAGGATAGAGATTAAAGAGTTTTTTGTTGACTTAGCTTACTATGAGTTTGCTGTTTATTTTATTTTTTAATTTGTACGCATCCTTTATGATTGTCTGTTGTCGTTGTCCATTGTTGTCATCACTCTTCGTTTAAAATTCAGGTCTCTCTGGTAAACGAGTCCCAGAGGCTTATTTGTATAATTATGCAAAATGTATTTTTATTTTTTAGAGTGGATATGTTCTTCAAAGTGTTTAGCATAATTTTGCTGTTTATATGTAATGCCATAATGTACATGTATGTTTATACTGTTGAAAAACTGCCTTTGTTTTACACAAGTGGGTTTCCAGTTGGGCTTGTTTTCATGGAGCTGGTCGCTTGTTTCTGTCGCGAGATCTGGCAACACTGATTTAGAATCAATGAGATCGATGGTTTCAGGTGATCATAATAATAATAATAATAATAATAATAGTGATCATACCTCCTCTGGTCATAACCCGCCACGTCCAGGTCCTCCAGCACCATCAGTATCTCGTCGCCATAGCAACGGGCAGCCAGGCAGCACGGGACCCGGCAGCTCTGGTTCGTGGAGTAGTTCTGGTACCAGTGGGCCTCCACCTGGTAGGACCTCACCTTCCGCGCGTGGGAACGCTCCGTGTTCCAGCCGCCCGGGTGCTCGGCCTCGCGCGGGAACCGGACGTGCTTCACGACCACGGAGGGCCGTGGGGGGTCACAGCCCCCCAGGTGCAGCCGGACTATGTCCCCGTAGCCGCTCCACAGAGTCTGGATCGTGGAGCCGACACGCAGACACGAGGCTCCGCACGCCTGCAGGACCAGGTCCTGGAGCTCCTGCTTCATGTCCACAGTCTGAGCAGAAGGGATTAAAAAAAAAACACGGACAGAGAAGTTAACATCGTTTAAATCATGTTGTTGAATTTACAAACGAATACTTCCGGTCACTCTTCTTCTTTGATTTAAAGACGGTCGTCAAACTATCTGATGAGTTCTTAACCGCCACCTGCTGGACCGGAGTGTAGACGGAACTTTTTATTTATTTTTTTATTTTTTTATTCATTTTACATATTAAAAAACATAAAAGATAATGAAAAAAATTACATAAATTTGTGAAAGAATTAAAATACATAGAATGAAAGGTGGCAGAAAGAAGAAAAATTCTTATTTTGTCTGTCCCTTTAAAAAAACAAAAACAATTTCAAACAATCAATTCAAACAATAATCCTCCAGAAACAGCAGATCAATTCAGTAACATTTCACACTCAACAATTAAATACATTTGAATGCTTTACTTAAAGCTTTAGTATTGTGTTAGCAGTTTAGATTCAATAAGTATTTTGAATTTAATCACAGAGTTAATATATTTAACTTCATTTTCCTAAACATTCCGCAATTCCACTCCCTTTATTGAAATAAACTGTCCCTTCAAACTAGTCCTATATCCAGGTTTTGCAAACAATCCAGTTCCTTTTAAACTGTAACAAATTTCTCTCTTTACGAAAAACATTTGAACATTTGACTTGAGGATAGCACATTCTTATGAGCCCTATGCATTACTAACAAAATATTATAATCTACCAACTCATAAAACTTCAATAATTTGAGTTGTTTAAATAATACATTCGATGGATGACAATAAGGCTTTCTAGCAAAAATTCTCACCGCTCTTTTCTGTAAAATAAAAATAGAATTTGTTATAGTTGTACAGGCTTTACCCCAAACCTCCACACAATAATTAAATGTGGAACAAAAATTGGGTTATATAGCAAATAAAGAGCCCTGTCATTTAACAAGTCCTTTAGTTTATACAATACTGCAATAGATTTAGATAGCCTTCGACCGACATTAAACGTTTGGTTGAAATAACGTCAGTTTAAGAAAAAAACATTCATTCAACATCAAAACAATGTTGAACACCAAACCATTGAAATGGTTTTGTTAACTCACTATGGATTCACCTTTGAAATATAAACCAGTTTTGAGTTGTATGTATTATCAACATTATTTTTCACAAACGTGACTAAAAGATTTTGCTGGAATATGTTAGTTGAAAAATAACCTTGTTCCAACATCCAATCAATGTTGATTAATTAACCGTTGGAAAAGTGTTGACACATGAATAGTGATGCAATGTTGAAACCTCAACTATGAATCTAATGTTTGAGTTCTTCAACCCTTTTTATTTTCTCCCGGCGTCTTTTCGGATCTTTTTTTTTCTGTATGGTGAACGGTGTGCGCATTAGATGGCGGTAATACACCGGAAGATTGTAAACTGCCGTAAAACCTCGCAGGAGAAGAAGAAGAACGGTGTGCGCCATAGATATCATATACTGTATAGAACATGTTTTATATGATATATGGTGTGCGCATGCGTGAAGTGGATGCATCGTCTATCTTCGTCACAGAGGCTTTGCGCGGGCTGGTAGCTACAACAACGGTAAGTAAAGTTTTGTAAATCACATTAGTAAATAAACCCGTGACAAACTTTGAACAATTATTTTGGGGCATACAGTCAACAGCAGAATTTACCAACGGCTTACTAGCTGTGCCGATATTTTCGAGCTGTATATTTCGAGCCGATTTTTTCGAGCTAGCTAGCTAGCTCGGACCGCTAGCTACCGTCCGAGCTAGCTAGCTACACTGGCTCATTGATATAAATAATGGCTATTTGCTGCGGAGTCGGACCGGAGCGGAACGCATGTAGTGGGGCTAGCAGTCCAGTGTTAAAAACAGACAGACACTCCATGCATGTGGCCATGGTGAGACACTTAATCAAATATTCTCATTCATCTCTGTCTTCTTTGCAGAACAGAATGAGGCATGGTGATCTTAAACTGTTCTTCTGCTTCGTGTGTAGGCAGATGAGGCCTACTACATCGGGCCTTCTCCTTCCCAACAGAGTTGCCTGCGGTATGCCTCTCCATGGAGAAAGTTTTAGAAGTGGCCAGGAGGTCAGGGTCCCATGTGAGGAACACGACACTCAGGCCACTTTTTCTCCTTAAAGTCATAAAGAACGTTTCATCCTCCATCTTTAAAAAAATAATAATTTCCACCTTTCTCTTCATTAAACGTTACACGTTTGTGTTTACAGGCAGTCCATCCTGGTTATGGCTTCCTGTCAGAAAACACAGAGTTTGCAGAAGCTTGTAAACAGGAAGGAATCATCTTCATCGGACCGCCTTCTTCAGCCATCCGAGACATGGGCATCAAGAGGTGACCCGCCTTCCTGAAACACATATTTTTGAGTTTTTCTGATGAGGACTGAGCGTCTTTGCAACTGTAGACATTTTTTTCCAAAAGTTATAATGCAAGTTTTTTTTTTTCTTGTCTCAGCACATCCAAACACATCATGTCAGCTGCTGGGGTGCCAATCATAGGTGGTTACCATGGAGAGGACCAAACCAACGAGAGGCTGCAGGCAGAGGCTGCAAAGATTGGTTATCCTGTGATGATCAAGGCAGTCCGTGGAGGAGGAGGGAAGGTGAAAGGACGCAGAGAAGAACTGAAATAACTTTGATAGCATAACTTCCACGAGCTTGATTTGAACCTTGCGTGTTTTAGGGAATGCGTATCGCCCGGTCAGACTCGGACTTCATCGAACAGCTGGAGTCAGCAAGACGTGAAGCCAGGAAGTCCTTCAATGATGACGTCATGCTTATTGAGAAGTTCGTAGAGGATCCCAAAGCTAAACTCCTCCCACCACAGCGACTTATTACACACACCCACTACAAATGTTGTGATCCATTCCTGCAGGTACTGTGGAGTTTATAATGGACGCTCAGCACAACTTCTACTTCATGGAGATGAACACGAGGCTGCAGGTGGAGCATCCCGTCACCGAGATGATCACTGGAACCGACCTGGTGGAGTGGCAGCTCAGGGTGAGACGGAGAGCTGAAAACTCTCTGGAAACCATAACTTATACTAAAAGTTTAGTTTATTTTGTAATAAAAATCTCTTCCAGGTGGCAGCAGGGGAGCCCCTGCCCCTCCTCCAGGACGACATAACCCTGAGGGGCCACTCGTTTGAGGCTCGTATCTACGCTGAGGACCCAAACAACGACTTCCTTCCGGGAGCGGGGCCTCTGCTGCATCTGTCCACGCCTTCAGCAGACCAACACACACGCATAGAGACCGGGGTCAGAGAAGGTACGTGTACCCCCATTTGAGAAACGGTGCCTAACAGAGCAGACAAAAACATTAAACTCCAGCTCTTTTTTTTCAACCACCTCATTTAGCAGACAACAGTCCAGTATTAGTGGTAATGTTTTTGTCTGCTCTGTTAGGCCACTAAGCCTAAAATGTCTCAGAAATATGTTTAACATTAAACGATAAAACTTAATTATCCCCTGCCTACTCCTCCACAAACGACAAATGCTCATTTTGGTATGTATTTGTGTGAGACCCGTTTTGTCTTTGAGTATCAAATATTTTTAAGTTTAGTATTCCACTTAAGCCTCCCTGGTAAGGTCTATTCAGGGGTTCTGGAGAAGAGGGTCCGTCGGATAGTCGAACCTCGGATTCAGGAGGAGCAGTGTGGTTTTCGTCCTGGTCGTGGAACACTAGACCAGCTCTACACCCTCAACAGGGTCCTGGAGGGTGCGTGGGAGTTTGCCCAACCAGTTTACATGTGCTTTGTGGACTTGGAAAAGGCATTCGACCGCGTCCCTCGGGGGCTTCTGTGGGGGGTACTCCGGGAGTATGGGGTACCGGGCCCTTTGATACGGGCTGTTGGGTCCCTGTACGACCGGTGTCAGAGCTTGGTCCGCATCGCTGGCAGTAAGTCAGGCTCGTTCCCTGTGAGAGTTGGACTCCGCCAAGGTTGCCCTTTGTCACCGATTCTGTTCATAACTTTTATGGACAGAATTTCTAGGCGCAGCCAAGGTGTTGAGAGGATCCGTTTTGGTGGCCTTAGAATCGCTTCTCTGTTTTTTGCAGATGATGTGGTCCTATTGGCTTCATCAGTTCGTGATCTACAGCTTTCGCTGGAGCGGTTTGCAGCTGAATGTGATGCAGCCGGGATGAGGATCAGTTCCTCCAAATCCGAGGCCATGGTCTTGAGCCGGAAAAGGGTAGCATGCCCTCTCCGGGTCGGGGAGGAGGTCCTGCCCCAAGTGGAGGAGTTTAAGTATCTCGGGATCTTGTTCACGAATGAGGGAAAACTGGAGCGTGAGATCGATAGGCGGATAGGTGCAGCGTCCGCAGTGAAGCGGGCGCTGTACCGGTCTGTCGTGGTGAAGAGAGAGCTGAGTCAAAAGGCAAAGCTCTCAATTTACCGATCGATCTACGTTCCCACCCTCATCTATGGTCATGAGCTCTGGGTTATGACCGAAAGAACGAGATCTCGGATACAAGCGGCTGAAATGAGTTTTCTCCGCAGGGTGTCTGGACTCTCCCTTAGAGATAGGGTGAGAAGCTCAGTCATCCGGGAGGGACTCGGAGTAGAGCCGCTGCTTCTCCACATCGAAAGGAGCCAGTTGAGGTGGCTCGGGCATCTGGTTAGGATGCCTCCTGGACGCCTCCCTGGTGAGGTGTTCCGGGCATGTCCCACCGGGAGGAGACCCAGAGGAAGACCCAGGACACGCTGGAGGGACTATGTTTCTCGGCTGGCCTGGGAACGCCTTGGGATTCCCCCAGAGGAGCTGCTCCAAGTGGCTGGGGAGAGGGAAGTCTGGGCCTCCCTACTTAGGCTACTACCCCCGCGACCCGACCCCGGATAAGCGGACGAAAATGGATGGATGGATGGTATTCCACTGTTTCTCAAATGGGGGTACACGTACCCCTTGGGGTACTTGGAAACCTTGTGTAAAGTAATTTAAATTTTTGACATATTAACACTTATGTTTAAAACCCTCTAAAATGCAGAAAGAACCCCGATGGACATCCCCTCAAGCACTCAATCTCAAATCTTGGGATGCAATGGTAGCAGGAGTCCCTCTGAGTCTCTTTCTAATGATCAAAGGTATTTAATTTAAATATGATCAAAATTAGAGATGTAACAATTCATCTAACTCACGATGCGATGTGTACCAATTTTGCTGTTGCATGCTTTAAACAGATCAGTCAGACCTGGCCAAGACAGGCAGTCCCTTTCTCAGAGGCGGCGTTGGAGGTCGAGGTCTTCCTCTCGTGGACAAAGGTAAATTGTGATCAAAAGTATAATATTGACAGTATAAATGAAGCACTGTAAAAAGGCTGAGTTCAGTTTGGACTAAGGGTCTTTTGGCCCTCTTTCAGGACTTCTGGGGGGAGGTCAAAAATCCTGGGACTTCTAGTGTTAAATGGAAGAAAATATTAGTAGATTTACTGACTTCAGCAAATTTCATGTTTTTTTTTTTTTTACAGTTCAGCTAAAATTGTGGTGCAAAATTGTCATTCCCACTGCTTAAAATTATACTACCATTACAATAGCTGCTGTAGAAATGTTCTTCTATGTTTATTTTTTTAAACAGATCAGTCAGACCTGGCCAAGACAGTCCCTTTCTCAGAGGCGGCGTTGGAGGTCGAGGTCTTCCTCTCGTGGACAAAGGTAAATTGTGGTCAAAAGTATAATATTGACAGTATAAATGCAGCACGTTGCTTAGTCTGAACAACTTTTACTGACTTCAGCAAATGTCACATGTTCATTTTTCTTTTTTCACCCCAGTTAAGCTAAAAATTGTGGTGCAAAATTATCATTCCCACTGCTTAAAATTATACCACCATTTACAATAGCTGCTGTAGAAATGTTCTTCTTTTATGTTTATTTTTTAAACAGATCAATCAGCCCTGGCCAAGACAGGCAGTCCCTTTCCTGGATATGAGACGCGTCCTGGCTACAGGTTCACCAAAGACACCCTGGGGGTCCTCGAGCAAGTGTACCCAGGCTGAGTGCCCACATCCTGGCTACAGGTTCACCAAAGACACCCTGGGGGTCCAGTAGCAGCTGTACCCAGGTTGAGTGCCCACATCTTCTTTATCTTTTTGATTTTACAGGAAATCTGTATATAAATATTTAAAATTGATTTAAGTGCTTTAAAAGTTGTTAAAAGCAGAAGCAGAAATGGACAAGAATTCCTTTCAAGGTTCAGTGTTGCCCAATGTTTGGGCCATTTTTTATTATTATTGTCTAAGACAATAAAGCATTTTTCTAAATTTCTGGTCTCGGGTTGGATTCTTCCTAGCTGACTGTGTTGTAAACATGTAATGTAGATTAAATTATTTTTCAGACATTTTTGTGATTGCTATGTTCATAGTGAAAATAGACAAGTCCAATTAGGGTGGCACTGTTATATGATGAGATCACATCAGCACCTCAATACTTGAAACAGTGATCAAAATGTATTTTTGTGTCAAACTGTTAAAATGCAGGACTTAATATGTTGAGAAATCTGACGTGGAAATGGCGTTGCTACCTCAACGTTGATTAGATTTGCAAAATCTAAACTAAAATCAATATTGAATAAACGTTGGCAAATTCACCTATGTTGAGAAATCTGACGTAGAAATGATGTTGCTACTTCAACGTTGATTTCAACGTTGAGAATCTGACGTAGAAATGATGTTGCTACTTCAACGTTGATTAGATTTGCAAAATCAATACAAAATTCAACGGTTATCCAACACGACTGTCAGATGTTGATTCAACGGTGACTAGACGTCAAAATGCCAGCTGGGACCAGATCACCAGTCTGCTACGACGAGAGAACAAGTGGGTATGGGACGACACACAAGAACAGGCGTTTAAAGCCGTTAAAGCCATGTTGGTGTCAGCCCCAGCTCTTGCATAATATGATGCAAGTAGAAAAACTTAGCGCAGATGCAAGCAGCTACGGCTTAGGAGCAGCTCTACTACAAGAACATGAGGATGGATTAAAGCCCGTGGCATTCTGCTCCCGCACGCTGTCTGATGCAGAGAGAAGATACTCTCAAATCGAAAAGGAGTGTTTAGCAGGCGTGTGAGCGATTTGCACGCTACGTTCAGGGAATGGACAGTTTCGTTCTGCAAACAGACCACAAACCACTTGTACCACTCATAAACACTTATGACCTGGACAAGCCCCTCCAAGGTGCCAGAGACTCCTGATGCGGCTTTTAAGATTCAACGTGGAAGCAGAGCACGTTCCAGGCAAACAGTTGGTAGTAGCCGACACCCTATCCAGGAGGCCACAGAGACATGTGAGTGATGAGACTACAGATCACATTGTACAGGCACATGTTGAATCAGTTATGGTGAATGCACCAGTCTCATCCCAAAGACTCTCAAGGATCCGTGAGGCAACTCAGCACGATCACGAACTGCAGCAGATTATAAAGTTCATCAGGAACGGATGGCCGCCAAGAACAGCGATGAACTCATCTCTTCATCGTTACCATTCAGCACGAGCACATCTCTCAGAAGCTGATGGTTTGGTGTTATTCGAGGACCGGCTGGTCATTCCTTCTGCGCAGAGAGCTGAGGTGCTGTCAGAGATACACAAAGGACATCAAGGACTAACACGGTGCCGAGCACGCGCCAGGATGGCAGTGTGGTGGCCGGGCATCAGTGCTGAGATTAAACAGACTGTGTCAACATGTAAATTCTGCATCGAACACAAACCAACACAGAGGCACGAACCTCTCCTGACTTCTACTCTACCAGGGGGCCCCTGGCAGCGCATAGCAGCAGATCTGTGCGAGCATGAGAGTAAGAATTATCTCATTGTAACGGACTATTATTCCAGAGACATTGAAATAGTTCGTTTGTCTTCCACATCGAGTCGTGAAGTCATTAGTCGACTCAAGAGCATGTTCGTGAGGTGGGGAATTCCACTGGAACTGGTGAGTGATAATGCAACTCAATTTACATCCAGTGACTTCCAGGACTTTTCCAGAGAGTATGGATTTGTGCACGCAACTTCCAGCCCCCACTACCCTCAGGCGAACGGTGCTGCCGAACGAGCGGTTCAGACTGCAAAGAACATTTTGAAGCAGCCTGACCCCCATCTGGCCCTGATGTGCTACAGAGCAACACCTAGTGCTGCTACAGGTGTGAGCCCTGCACTACTGATGACGGGAAGAGAAATCAGAACCACACTTCCAGTGCTGGAGAGCAAGTTGAAAGCTGCTCCAGTGGACAGACATGTGATTCAACAAAAGGACAGACAGACAAAGGAAACCTACAGGTTCTTCCACAATCGCCATCATTCTGCACAACCACTTCCTGCACTACAACCAGGACAAGACGTCAGGATAAAACTGGATGGTGAAAAAAGTTGGAAAACCCCAGCAAAAGTAATTGGCAAATGCCATGAGCCAGGGTCCTAGAGGCCCGGGTAAAAATAGAAAGTTTCTTTTTTCGGTTTATTAATGTTTATGCACCTAATCAAGGAGGTAACAGGATGGAAACTTTTGAAAAAATACACAATGCCTTGCAACAGTCTAATCAAAATGAATGTGTTGTGATGGGAGGTGACTGGAACTGCACAATAAGTTTTACTATTGACAGAACGGGAGAAGAACCTCATCTTCCATCATCCTCTAAATTGGGTCAGGTGATATCAGAGTTTAATTTAGTTGATGCGTGGAGGATTAAACATCCTCAAAGCAAACAGTATACATGGGTTAAACTGAAGGATGGGACAGTGAGTGGGGCTCGGTTGGACAGATTTTATATTTCCAACAATCATAGAAATAGACTGTCCGGTTGTTTAATTAGTCCAGTTTGTTTTTCTGATCATCATTTAGTTTACTTTGATTTTCTTTTAGCAAACACTACTAAATGCAGATCTTATTGGCACTTCAACACCAAGTTA
>JBBPBX010050884.1:0-24799 GCA_038048925.1 Garcialebias charrua
CACAGAGACACAGACATGTTTCCTTCTCAGAGGACACAGGGACAGACATGTTTCCTTCTCAGAGGACACAGGACAGACATGTTTCCTTCTCAGAGGACACAGAGACAGACATGTTTCCTTCTCAGAGGACACATAGACAGACATGTTTCCTTCTCAGAGGACACAGAGACAGACATGTTTCCTTCTCAGAGGACACAGAGACAGACATGTTTCCTTCTCAGAGGACACAGAGACAGACATGTTTCCTTCTCAGAGGACACAGAGACAGACATGTTTCCTTCTCAGAGGACACAGAGACAGACATGTTTCCTTCTCAGAGGACACAGGGACAGACATGTTTCCTTCTCAGAGGACACAGAGACAGACATGTTTCCTTCTCAGAGGACACATAGACAGACATGTTTCCTTCTCAGAGGACACATAGACAGACATGTTTCCTTCTCAGAGGACACATAGACAGACATGTTTCCTTCTCAGAGGACACAGAGACAGACATGTTTCCTTCTCAGAGGACACATAGACAGACATGTTTCCTTCTCAGAGGACACATAGACAGACATGTTTCCTTCTCAGAGGACACAGAGACAGACATGTTTCCTTCTCAGAGGACACATAGACAGACATGTTTCCTTCTCAGAGGACACATAGACAGACATGTTTCCTTCTCAGAGGACACAGAGACAGACATGTTTCTAGGCAGTCCTGTAGGGCTTTGGGTGAAATGCATCTGGACATGTCAGGTTCATTTATTTGTCCTAAACGTGACTGAAATGCAGCTGAAGTTTTGTGTAAATCAGCCGAAGCAGCCTAGCAGCTGCCTGACTGGTTCTGAACTGTCTGGCTGCAGCTGAAGGCATGTACGGTGTCCTGCTGGGACATTTCACACTCATTATACTCGTTAAAATGTTTTGATTTGGAGCGGTCAGCGACCCTTATTGATTTATCCACCGGAGAGGGATGTCCCTGGCTCAGCGCGTGGCTGGCGGTGCCATCGGGTCACAGAACCCACCTCAGGCTCAGCGGGACGCTCAGCTGAGACTCACGTGCACGATTAACAGGACAAACGTCCGCTGCTGTCACTTCCACCAGGTCTGACGGTGTTCCTGAGACAGAAGGCAGGAGGAGTCGCTGGAAGACCCCGCTGCTGCCCTGGATCAGGAGGCCTGGCTTCACCCCACTCACATCCGTGTGTGTGTGTGTGTGTGTGTGTGTGTGTGTGTGTGTGTGTGTGTGTGTGTGTGTGTGTGTGTGAGTGTGTGTGGCTGACCTTTAGAAAAATGCTCCAGTTTTAGTTTTTATTGATTACTTCCTGTAAAGTTCAAAGGTGATGATTCTTGTGGGTCCTCCTGCTCTGTCGCTGACTTGAGTGTTTACCGGTGGTTTCTTTGCAGAAGCTGGTTCCTTTTATTGCTCGGCGGTTGTTTTTGCACAGAAGTAAATGTAAATTTAAATAAAACTAATAGAAACTTGGAGGAGAGAAAATGGACTTTCTTCAGGTGATTGAATTCTTTCGAGACAAATAATTTTTGAACCTGAAGCTGTGATGATGGTTTTGAACCTAGGTGTCTTTTTGACCCTTGACCTCTGTGTGTGGTTCTGGTCATTTTATAAATTGTATAAATCACAAACTGTGTTCACAAGTTTGAATCCAGAGTTGGAAAACGTAGAAACTTTTATTTTGACAAGTCAAACTACTTGTGAAGTAGATCATTACCTCCGTGGAGGAGTCGCTGCTCCTGGGACGATTAATGGTTTGGTGCACAGTATTTATATTTTATTGTTATTTAAAGAATGTGGCTGAAGCATTCTGCTGGCATTACAACTCATAAATCGTTTATCGCCTCCTTCTCTTGTGAAACGTAACAAACGTGGGTCATGAAGGCAACAGCTGATTGGCTGTGGGATTCACGCACGCTTCCATCACCAACATCTGAAGCCTGATTGGCTCATGGCTCTAACTGCATCGATCACAGAGTTCAACTTCTGCACATGTTCTGTTAAACTGTTTTCATATTTATAGTTTCTGCACATGTTCTGTTAAACTGTTTTCATATTTATAGTTTCTGCACATGTTCTGTTAAACTGTTTTAATATTTATAGTTTCTGCACATGTTCTGTTAAACTGTTTTAATGTTTATAGTTTCTGCACATGTTCTGTTAAATTATTTTAATATTTATAGTTTCTGCACATGTTCTGTTAAACTGTTTTAATATTTATAGTTTCTGCACATGTTCTGTTAAACTGTTTTAATATTTATAGTGTGAATGCCAGTGATCCTGTTTATCGTGATTCTGTACGTTTTTCGGCATCCTACTCCTTCTACAATTTTTGTGCTATTTAAACTGTTTTAATATTTATAGTTTCTGCACATGTTCTGTTAAACTGTTTTAATATTTATAGTGTGAATGCCAGTGATCCTGTTTATCGTGATTCCGTACGTTTTTCGGCATCCTACTCCTTCTACAATTTTTGTGCTATTTCAACAATTCATATATCAAAATGTTCAGCTCGTTAAGGACAAGCATGCTATGACTTTTGGTATTGGTGCAACTTTAGCTTTTTGAAATATTTAGCCATTTCTGCCATTTTTATCCCATTGAAAATGAATGGAGCTTATTTTACATCCTTGATATGTTTAGATCTCTTTACAATCTTTTACTACTCCTTTCACATTTTGGACCAGTTCAGCTTCCTTCAGCTTCCTTGTACATAAAAAAAAGAATATTTCAGCTACTTTCAGTTACTTTCAGCTGTTTCTTCAACTGCTTTGTGCTCTTTTCAGCTTTATTCAGCTTACTTAAACATTTTTGTACTTCTACTGACTTGTTTCTGCTAATTTCAGATCATTATGCTCCTTTCAGCTAATTTTTTAAAGATTCAGATATTTCTGCTATTTCAGCTACTCTTTAGCTGTTTTATGCTAATTTCAGCTTTTACAGCTATTTCCACATTTTTTTAATCAATACAACTTTTTTCAGCCTAATTCAGTAAAACCATGCTCTACCCACTTCTGGTAATTTAAGATTATTTCTGCTTGTTTTAGCTATTGTTCAGATGTTTTTGGTCAATTTCAGCTTTTTTTCAGATAATTTCAAATTTATTTTGCTTATTTCTGCTCATTTCAGAATTTTTACAATTTCAGATTGTTTCAGATATTTCAGATTATGCTGCTTTGTGCTTATTTCTGCTAGTTTCAGCTTCTTCTGCTATTTTAGCTACTATTAAGCTGTTTTAATGCTAATTTAGGCTTGTTTCAACCAATTCCACATTATTTGCACTCATTTCAACTTTTTCAAACCTAATTCTGGAAAACTATACTCTCTCTACTAAATTCTAACACAATTCAGCTTATTGCTGCTATTTTAGATACTATTCAGCTGTTTTTGCTATCTTAAGCTTTTTTCAGATAATTTCCACCTTTTTTGCTTATTTCTACTTGTTTCAGATTTCAGATTGTTTCAGATATTTCAGATTACAGTATTCAAAATTATGCTATTTCTAATTGCTTCAGCTAATTTATGCTTATTTCTGCTATTTTAGATAATGCTGTTTATGCTATCTTAAACTTTTTTCCAGATAATTTCCACTTTTTCTACTTGTTTCAGATTTCAGATTGTTTCAGATGTTTCTAGCCTGGTTAAAACCAGGCCCTTGTCCTTCACTTCGCTTCGTACTAGGGTCTGGGACTTCTCTAATAGACAACGATTTCTCCGGTCGATTTTTGACCGGACCAATCAGAGAACAGAAGGCGGAGTTTTGTTAGCTTAGCCTGGCGAGGTCCAGGCTATTCAGATAAATTGCTCAGAAACCACTCGGTGGATATTTTTTCTGCTACCAGTGTGTAATTATATGGCTCTAATTTACTGACTGTTGGCCTGGATGAAACATTTGAGATAAAATTCGATTTTTTATAATTTATTTTCGTAGCGCACCCGAGGCTGTTTGGAAAATGTCAAACCGAAACTATTTAAATCCAGCAGATTTGACCATTTCGTGAATTGATTTAGGAACTGTTAAGCTCAGGAACACTTCTGATATAACGTCAGCTAAGAAATATATTTTTTCTCAGCAAAGAAATAATAGTTTTTTACCTTGTTTTCATGAAAATTCCTTCGTGGCGGCAGCCATTTTAACTGACGACGTCAGTCGACGTCGTTCAAAACTCCGCCTTCTGTTCTCTGATTGGTCCGGTAATCCGCCTTCTGTTCTCTGATTGGTCCGGTCAAAAATCTACCGGAGAAATCCTTGTCTATGAGAGAAGTCCCAGACCCTAGTACAAAGCGAAGTGAAGGACAAGGGTCTGGTTTTAACCAGGCTAGATATTTCAGATTATTCACAATTATGCTCTTTCTGATTCCTTCTGCTAATTTAAGCTTATTTCTACTATTTTAGACAATATTCAGCTGTTTTTTTGCTGATTCTTGAACAAATGGCATTCACACATGCATTTTCACAGGGAATGCAATTTCTTTAGTTCTTCATTTCCCTCGGATAAGCCCTGCAGAGGATGTACGACTCGTTCAGTTCTTGAGTCCACGCTCAACTTTCCCCCGGCGCGTTCTGAGCTGGTTTGTTTTGGAAACAGATCTTCTCAGGATATAGAAGATGTTTTTCTTCTAGTATGTTGGTTGTTTAAATGCAAGTTCGGCTATGACACCATGCACAAACCAAAGAGGTGTGTCCAGCAGGGACTGTCTCTTTAATATCCGTCAGGATGGACCCGTTCGTCCATCAGAACCCGACCTCGGCTTTGATACGACCTGCAGCTTCTCTGAGTCCTCTCAGATCCTGGAGTTTGATCATCACTGCTTGTGCAGCGTATTGAAGTTAATGGGAGGTGGTAATTTCCAAACAGAATGCTGTGTTTCTGTTGGAGTGTAAAACCCGTGGAACTGGATCGGTTCTGGTCCAATGTGTCTGACGGCTTCTGTTGGTTTCTGCCAGACAACAACCATGTTGAGACAAACAGTCCAGGTTATTCACCGACAGCAGGTTCGTACCTCACGGCTGATGTGGTGCACTCTGCAGCGGTGGAGCGGCTCGGCTCGGTTCTGAAGCGGCTCGGCTCGGTTCTGAAGCGGCTCGGCTCGGTTCTGACACAGCCGGTGAGCAGCTGCTCGCTCGTGCGCTGCGGTTCAGGGTAACAAAGTGCCGAGGCCCGTCTCCAGAGACCAGAATCTGGGTGCGCCGCGACTCCCAGATGATCCGCTTGAGTCCAATCTGTCAGGATGGAGGAGGCAGCGAGCGTGGAAGTACACAGCTCGTTCATCTCCCATCAGCACCGGCATCAGCGCTCATTATTAACCAGCAAACAGCGGCGTCACCTTTGGTGCCACCAGCCGAGCGGGCCGGGCCCATCCATTACCCTGACAGCAGGCGAGACAGTGACGAGCAGAAATCATTAGCTGTGATGAATGATGCTTATTACATCACCTCTACTTACACAGGTTATTGTAACGTGGCCGCTCATCAAATACTCATGATGGATGGGTGTGAAGGGACGAGCTGGGAGTTCTGCAGTGTGCGGCACCAGCCCGACCCGATCAGCATCTGTGAAGTAACAAACAACCCCGCCTTTTCATGGAAACCTGCTAGAGGCAGAACAAAAATGTTTCGGCTACAAGCCCCGTCCTTAAAACGATCCTTGAACCATTGCTTCTTAAAGTGGAGCAAAACATCCAGGTACTTGCTCCGCCCCTTTTTGGGCCAAAGAATTGCCTCGCCTTCTGTTTGGGAGTGGGCGTGAGCAATACTCTGCCTCTTTTAGGATAAAATGACCCCACCCCACCCCCCACCCCCCGAGTGTAAATGACCACGGCTCCTCACGTGTTAACAAACAAACACTCTTAAGGATTAAACCGACAACTGAGAGTACGGATTAGAGCAGATCAAATTGGATGATCAGCGCCGCCCGGTGGCCTGGAGGTTCATTACTGACACGCAGTGAACTCGTAAAGTGTTCTTCTCACATCCATCATGTTTCAGGGACTGCCTGAAGACAGCCCCTCTTATTATCCACCTGAAAACAGTTTACCTCGTCTGTCAACTTTAACACGTGCCGAACCGCAACGTGTCCTCCACAAATATTATATCAAAACGACCGGGTCGTATCCAAGATGGCTGCCTGAGCAAAACAGGAAAAATACTGTAAATCAGCCACTTTGAGAGATATGGAGCTGTAACTGGGTGTGGTGGTAGCTGAGAGTAATGCCCGTTAAATACTGAATTCAACTGTCAACGTTCCAGATTAGGTGTTTTTTATTTTTATTCTTGGTCATCTGTTGTTCTTAGATGTTTGTTGTCGTCTGATGTTGGTTGTTGTCATATGTTTGTTGTTGTCACGTGTTTGTTGTTGTCACATGTTTGTTGTTGTCAGTTGTTTGTTGTTGTCAGTTGTTAGTTTTTGTCAGTTGTTTGTTTATTCTTAAGTGTTTGTTGTTGTCACTTGTTTGTTGTTGTCAGCTGCTTGTTGTTAGCTGCTTGTTGTTAGCTGCTTGTTGTTGTCAGTTGTTTGTTGTTGTCGGTTGTTAGTTTTTCAGTTGTTTGTTTATTCTTAAGTGTTTGTTGTTGTCAGTTGTTTGTTGTTGTCAGCTGCTTGTTGTCAGCTGCTTGTTGTCAGCTGCTTGTTGTTAGCTGCTTGTTGTTGTCAGTTGTTTGTTGTTGTCGGTTGTTAGTTTTTCAGTTGTTTGTTTATTCTTAAGTGTTTGTTGTTGTCACTTGTTTGTTGTTGTCAGCTGCTTGTTGTCAGCTGCTTGTTGTTAGCTGCTTGTTGTTGTCAGTTGTTTGTTGTTGTCGGTTGTTAGTTTTTCAGTTGTTTGTTTATTCTTAAGTGTTTGTTGTTGTCAGTTGTTTGTTGTTGTCAGTTGTTTGTTGTTGTCAAATGTTTGTTGTTGTCTGTTGTTTTTTGTTGTCAGATGTTTATTGTTGTCAGATGTTTGTTGTTGTCAGTTGTTTGTTTATTCTTAAGTATTTGTTGTTGTCAGATGTTTGTTGTTGTCTGTTGTTGTCAGTTTTTTGTTGTTGTCAGTTTTTTTATTGTTGTCAGTTGTTTGTTTATTCTTAAGTGTTTGTGGTTGTCAGTTGTTTGTTGTTGTCAGTTGTTTGTTGTTGTCAGATGTTTGTTGTTGTCAGTTGTTTGTTGTTGTCATATGTTTGTTGTTGTCAAATGTTTGTTGTTGTCTGTTGTTTGTTGTTGTCAGATGTTTATTGTTGTCAGATGTTTGTTGTTGTCAGTTGTTTGTTTATTCTTAAGTATTTGTTGTTGTCAGATGTTTGTTGTTGTCTGTTGTTGTCAGTTTTTTGTTGTTGTCAGTTTTTTTTATTGTTGTCAGTTGTTTGTTTATTCTTAAGTGTTTGTGGTTGTCAGATGTTTGTTGTTGTCAGTTGTTTGTTGTTGTCAGTTGTTTGTTGTTGTTAGATGCTTTTTAATAATAATAATAAATTCAATTTATACCGCACTTTTCATTAATAAAAATATCAAAGTGCTTTTTTGTTGTCAGTTGTTTGTTTATTTATAGGTGGTTGTTGTTGTCAGATGTTTGTTTATTTATAGGTGGTTGTTGTTGTCAGATGTTTGTTGTTGTCAGTTGTTTATTGTTGTCAGATGTTTGTTGTTGTCAGTTGTTGGTTGTTGTCAGTTGTTGGTTGTTGTCAGTTGTTTGTTTATTCTTAAGTGTTTGTTGTTGTCAGTTATTTGTTGTCAGTTGTTTGTTGTTGTCAGTTGTTTATTGTTGTCAGATGTTTGTTGTTGTCAGTTATTTGTTGTCAGTTGTTTGTTGTTGTCAGTTGTTTGTTGTCAGTTGTTTATTGTTGTCAGATGTTTGTTGTTGTCAGTTGTTGGTTGTTGTCAGTTGTTGGTTGTTGTCAGTTGTTTGTTTATTCTTAAGTGTTTGTTGTTGTCAGTTATTTGTTGTCAGTTGTTTGTTGTTGTCAGTTGTTTGTTGTTGTCAGTTATTTGTTGTCAGTTGTTTGTTGTTGTCAGTTATTTGTTGTCAATTGTTTGTTGTTGTCAGTTGTCTGTTGTTGTCAGTTGTTTGTTGTCTGTTATTTGTTGTCAGTTGTTTGTTGTTGTCAGTTATTTGTTGTCAGTTGTTTGTTGTTGTCAGTTGTTTGTTTTTGTCAGTTTTTGTTGTTGTCAGTTGTTTGTTGTTGTCAGTTTTTTGTTGTTGTCAGTTGTTTGTTGTTGTCAGTTATTTGTTGTCAGTTGTTTGTTGTTGTCAGTTATTTGTTGTCAGTTGTTTGTTGTTGTCAGTTGTTTGTTGTCAGTTGTTTGTTGTTGTCAGTTGTTTGTTGTCAGTTGTTTGTTGTTGTCAGTTGTTTGTTGTTGTCAGTTGGGGCGGCCGTGGCGTAGTGGTAAGGGCAGTCGTCTCTCGATCGGAAAGTTGGCGGTTCGACTCCCGGGACCCGCACCATGTGTCGTTGTGTCCTTGGGCAAGACACTTAACCCTGAGTTGCTCCCGGTAGGACTGGAAAGCACCTTGCATGGTAGTCTGCCGCCACCGGTTTATGAATGTGTGTAGCATTCAATATATGTGTAGCACTTTGAGATTTTCAGTAATGAAAAGTGCGTTATAAATTGAATTAATTATTAAATTATTATTATCAGTTGTTTGTTGTTGTTTGTTGTTGTCATATGTTTGTTATTGTCAGTTGTTTGTTGTTGTCAGTTGTTTGTTTGTTTGTTTGTTTGGACCCGTAGTCCCCGGCTCAGCTCTGCTGGTCTCGTTTGGTCCAGTCCTCCTGCTCCTCTGGAGACAAACGATGCAGACAAGCGGAACATGAGCTTCACAAACGGGCCGGCCCGGTTGGACTCCTCACGTTACAGCGTCAGCAGAACCGTGTGGTCACACTCGGGCTGATTGTTTCTGGCACCCAGAGGCCCGGCCCGGCCCGGATCCAGTAGAACCTGTCAGGGGTGTTTAGTTCCTCCCAGTCGGCTGAGAGTCCTCCAGCCAGAGTGGTTCTGTTCAGAACCAGAACAATGTGCAGGAAGTGTGTTCAGCACAGCTGGAGGCGGAGCAGGGATGGAGAGGTAGGAAGACCCGAGGAGGACCCGGGTTCTTCAGAACCAGGCTGCTGGGTTCAGGAGATACTGTGTGTTCTGCAGGGAGTGCCTGTCTGTCTGTCTGTCTGTCTGTCTGTCTGTCTGTCTGTCTGTCTGTCTGTCTGTCTGTCTGTCTGTCTGTCTGATGGGATGTCCTTCAGCAGTTCTCAGGTCAGCTGTTGACCCAAAGTGTGAAGACGGGTCAGGCTCAGAACTTTTGGTGCTGCTGTTTGCTGTTTGCTAAATGTCCTTCCTCATGTTCTAATGAAATGTTTTTGTTTGTTCTCTTGTCGGTGCGGCGCCGCTGGGCTGGCTCCTCCCCCTCCTCCTCCCCCTCCTCCTCCTCCTCCTCCTCCTCCATTGTTCTGATGCTGAAGGTAAGCAGAACCATCTCTGTGTCTCTGCAGAACCTCGGTGAAAGGCCCGTCATTGTTATTCTACCTTTGTGTAGCCATAACCTGAACAGTGCAGCCACCTGGCTCGTTAGAGACCCACATCCATCATCCCTGCTGCTATTGTTGTTCTGAATGAAGGTTTCACTTGGGCCGGGCCCAGAACTCCACTCGGACCAGAGGCCGGTCAGTGGGCTGCTGAATGCAGTTGGCTCTGGTTGGTGTGGTGGGAAAACACTGGACCCGATCCAGCCCGGTTCCTGTCTCATGTCCTTTCAGAGGCTGTTTGCTATTCTGTGTTTTTGTAATATTTGTATGATGGATGCTTTATGGTCCGTTTCAAAGCCCTGACCCGCTTTGTTTCATGGTTCTGATGGTTGGAGTGGTTTGACCCGCTCTTTGCTCAGGTCCAGTTCATTTAATGTTTCTCCTGAAGCCACAGTCTGTTGTTCTCACTGTGTTAAAATCAAGCAGATCCGTTTATTTTCAGCTACATCCACAGAACATCTGGAAAACAAACACCTGGAGCTCACGTGTGGGCGGAGCTTATCGCTTCTCATCCCCCTGCTGGCCATAGATATAATAAACACTAGATAAGACAGCCCCGCTGTTGGCCAATGGAGACCGACATCGTCAGACGGCGGCCATCTTGGGACAGACAGAACGCCCACTCTTAACATGAATGTGAATGGTGCATTCACTATTAAAATAACCATAACTTGCTTAATTTCCATCCGATTTTAAAACGGTTTGGTTTGTTATAAATGTGAGAGATGTTGTTATAATATGGTATACTTAAGATGGACGTTCACATGAAAATAACGTTATGTAGACACTGTATTGCACTAGCAGTATACACAATAAGATTATATTTACATCTATTTCTAAATACATGTTTATTTCCAGCGAAATTAACTGACATATGTTACAATGCTAATAAATATTTAATACTATTTCATCATAAATAGTATTATTATTGGTGATATGAAATTAATTTATGCCAATTTTTTTCCCTACACATTTAAATATTATGTAATATTAAATACATTATTACACCAACCTTGGTCAATATGTGTAGTTTATTCTTTTTAGATACATGAAAAGATTTAATAATTGAGAAATATAAATAAACAAACAAATAAACAAAAATAAACATCTGATAGTGTGACATCTGATAGTGTGACAAGACTCTCACTCCCTCGGTGCAACAGTAACTATTTAAACATTAAAACACTGAAACATATAATAATAGACATAAGCATAAAATAGTAAAACTTTAACACTGTCCTGAGTTTTTGCATAGTGGTATAAGAGTATGAAAATTTACACCAACTCTAAAAACTAAAGCACTAAACATTTAATGAACATAATACTGTTCTGAGTTTTTGCATACTAGTACAAAAAGTAAAAAAGTATAAAAAGTATAACTATAAAATAAACTAAAGGTTCTAGCATTGACATTTGCAAAGTGGCAAAGCAGCATATCAGTTAATGTACACAGTATATGCATGAGGTAGTAGTTCATGTTGTTATAGAATGGCATATGCAGTAAGGCACATTGGGCATCCTTAAATATCTGGCGATGATGAAGCTCTTCTAATGCATGCTCTACCAACACTTTCTGTGTCTCTGGTGTTAGGGACTTGGTCAGATAATATGCAATCGGAGCTTTCCAATAACCTTGAAGCCCAACCACCATGAACACCAGAGCCTCAGAGGCAATGTCAGCTTCATTTATCCGATCTCCCATGTCCACAAATCCAGACATTGTTTGTGTCTGAGGATCATATTGAACATGCTTTTTGATGGCCATGGCATCCAGCATCAAAGAGACACATCCGTATTTGGCCTCATCTGCTTTGCGACGTTGCTCCAGCATGTCCAACATCATTTTATTTAGACCAGGTTTGGCATCAACAGAGCTCAGCCACCTTAGTAAAATAAAAAAGTAAAAATTTAACCATACAATCATTTAAACACTAAGCATCCCTACTGAAAACACTTGGCATCCCAAAAATAGATGCCATTGCACTAAAAAGTTAAAAATGTAAGCCTTTTTCAGCAAGTTCTACAATTCATGGTAACACAATATGTAGCGCTTAAGTTTCTCCAAGTGATTTAGTTTACAGTCAAACATAATGAAGAATACCTTTGCAATGATCTCGGATGTGGGAGGCAAATATGCAGAGTGTCTCTCAGATAGTGATATGCCTTTGGCCCATGCAAATGGAGCGTAAGGGCAAACTCTCTCTGGGCCTTGGTGTACTTGCTGCCCTGCCTCGACAACAGTTGAACTGGAAGATCTGAAAAACAGTTAAGAGTGATTTAGTGGGTGTCATTTCACCAAAGAACATAAAATACCCTATATACTATGTATTCAATGTAATATTTTTAATTTACCCGAGTAGCATTCAAGCTTGTCTTTTAGCTCTTCATTGATGAGATTTTTCTCCTTCAGTTCCTCTAGAAGAGACAGCATGCTTTTCTTGGCCCTCCTTTCTCTTGCCAAGGCATTCGATTTCTCCCTCTGCAATTTCCTCACTCTAGCTGAGGCTTCATTAAGTTTGGCATATATAGCCTTGGGGCAAGGAGGCAGTGAATACGGGTGGTCAGTGGCCTGCCGCTTGCAGCACTTTCGCCTCTTTGCAGTGGCTTCCAGTTGCTTTGCAAAAATATACAAATATATAAATAATATTAATGTGGAATTTAACAGTTTAAAAAAAAATAATTATTCACTTATCAATTGTGTGAATCAATTAATACTCACAACATCAGACTGAGCTTTATCCTGAGACAGGTCCATTGCCAGGTTGTCTTCTATTCTTCTAGAGGTGTTTGAGCCTCTTGTTTTTACAAGCTAAAATAAACAAAAGTAGAGTGTCTAAAATGTGCTATGTAAAGAACAACACATTGTTTATTGCTAAATTTGCAGAAAGAAATACTAAACTGTGACATTTAACCACATATTTATATATACAGTAGTTTATAGACATATCAATCTTATACATCTTGAAATCTTGTAGGTCGATGATACATACCTTTTGAAGATGCGATGGAAAATTGAAAAGTGTTGGAACAACACTATCTTTTAATCTAACAGTCTGCCCTGTCCGATCGAAGTCCTCAGAACTGAAGTGATCACTGCAGAGCAGTGTCCTGTCCAGGGCAACAAAACCCTCTCTTCTCAGGGCAACTTCCCACTGCCGCCTCCTCTCTCTGGTTTTGGGAAACCTTAAAAACATGAAGAAGATGGTCATTATTTTCCACACTTCCTTTCTTTACCTTTGAATTATAGTAATGACAATTATACACATATATCATACTTTTGGTGTGCTTGCATTTACTTTTGGTACAATAAAACAGCTATTAAAAATTGTGTCCAAAAGAAACACTAAATCATACATCATAATTTATATAAAGATACTTTTACAAGCCGTATACCATACCATACCATTTTATTTATAGAGCACTTAAAACAACAACAAGGTCAACCAAAGTGCTGTAAATATATATTATGTCATTATTATGTAAATATATATTATGTATAATATTATGTCAATAATATTATCTCACATTTTGGTGTGTAGCATGACCAATAATGTGCACTGATCCAAAATATAACTATGATTATTCTAATTAAAGTAATAATACTGTCACAGAGTCTTACTTGTGAAATGTGATCCCAAGGTTTCTTGTTTTGATGTTACGCCTATTGGAGCATCCATAGGCTGCACAAAAGTCAGGCATCTTGTCAAAGAGTATTTCTGTAAAACACAAAGCAGTAATTAGTGTTGAACATACCAAACCGCTTGGAAATCATGTGCAGCTTTAGTTCAGTTAAAAACAAAGAGCTCCTAGTGATCTAAGAATGCTGGGGAAATATTTGGAATACTGTACTAGCTAGCCCTTAATCAAAGGCTCTTGTTAATAGTATGCTAATAAATACAATCATGATCAAGATAGTCATTTACAGTAGTTTGTAATAAAATAGTTATTGGTGTAATAAAAACAGATTCTAGATTCTCGATGAGTGTGACACCCAAAACATGAATAAAACGTTTTAAAAAAGACAAAAGTGCTGTCTGACTACCAAAGAAATCATAGCCACGTTAATAACGTTTTTAAAAAGATAAACCGTTTGTAAATCCGTCAAGATTACAGCGAGTTAAGAGTATTTTTGTTTGTGTAAACCCCTCACCTCCATTCAGTTTCAACAGCTGCAGCTAATGTTGCTGTCTGTCGCAAGATGGCTGCCACGTGACGACGCCGGAGACTCCGCCTCAGCTTATCTAGTGTTTATTATATCTATGCTGCTGGCTCCTGTCAGCAGGAAGTGGATGTTTCTGTGAGAATAATCCTCATTTCCATTTAATCGTGTAGAGATTGATTAAACAGTTGGAGGCCAGCCAGTGGTTTGGATCAGAGCAGATGATCACCGTTCAGTTCGGGGAGATCACCGGCGCCGGGGCCAATCTGGGAATAACGGCTTCTTCAACGAGCTGCACTTTGACCCCTTCTATTTTTACTTTACTGGTGTTTTATTTCTGGGATGATCGTGTGCACATGGCCGACAAAACATCCGTCTGTATTTAAAATAAAAATGTTGAGGAAACCATCAGGAGAGCTGAGTTTTATACAAAGTAATAAAGTTTAAATAATCTTTCATCATTTAAAGTCAAACATTTAGTGAGGACCCAAGAAGTCCATCTGGTTCATTTATTTACATGTTTTTTAATAAACAACAACTTGACAAGTCCACTTGTTTTATGAGGCGAGACGCTCTTTTTTTCTCTCTTTTTTTCTCTCTTTTTTTCTCTCTTTTTGTTTTCTATTGTTTATTGTTTGTTTGTTTATTGTTTAATGAAATTCTATCACTGCTGTTCATTGTTCTTTAGTTTTAGCAGGTCGCTTTCGTAAATGAGCCCATGAGGTTCAAAAGATTTACCTGACTAAATAAAGGTTGAATGAATGAAAAAAGAAGGCCTCCGTCCCAATAAACATGTAAACAAAGTTTGTTTATTTGTTTACCTTTGTTTACGTGTGGCTCAGAACTTTGTGTTAACAGATAACATTTGTATTTCTGCACATCTGGAGAGAAACCGATCATTTAAAACAACAAACTTTTATAAAAACAAAGCAACAATCAACAGATTTGTTTATTTGTTACTTTATAAGACGACTGACGAGGTCGACGTAAATAATGTGAATAATTTAACATGTTTACTTTTAAAAGAAACATTTCAAATGATTTAATTGATCTTTATTAGTTTGAGAGGTTGTTCCATTTCCTTTCCTGATGAAATGAACCCAGCATGAATGCCTGTCACCCGCTGCTCACGTGATCCGTTCAGAGTATTGATCACTCTCAGCTACTACCACATACTGGATCTGGTTCATGAGATATTTCGCTAACAGACCCTTTGATGGAGCAGTAAAAACTAAAACCAATGATTTAACCAATGATGTAACATCAGTTTAAACATCGTTCCACCACTGCTCCACCAAACATCATCGTTCCACCACTGCTCTACCAAACATCATCGTTCCACCACTGCTCTACCAAACATCATCGTTCCACCACTGCTCCACCAAACATCATCATTCCACCACTGCGCCACCAAACATCATCGTTCCACCACTGCTCCACCAAACATCATCGTTCCAACACTGCTCCACCAAACATCATCGTCCCACCACTGCGCCACCAAACATCATCGTTCCACCACTGCGCCACCAAACATCATCGTTCCACCACTGCTCCACCAAACATCATCGTTCCACCACTGCTCCACCAAACATCATCGTTCCACCACTGCTCCACCAAACATCATCGTTCCACCACTGCTCCACCAAACATCATCGTTCCACCACTGCTCCACCAAACATCATCGTTCCACCACTGCTCCACCAAACATCATCGTTCCACCACTGCTCCACCAAACATCATCGTTCCACCACTGCTCCACCAAACATCATCGTTCCACCACTGCTCCACCAAACATCATCGTTCCACCACTGCTCCACCAAACATCATCGTTCCACCACTGCTCCACCAAACATCATCGTTCCACCACTGCTCCACCAAACATCATCGTTCCACCACTGCTCCACCAAACATCATCGTTCCACCACTGCTCCACCAAACATCATCGTTCCACCACTGCTCCACCAAACATCATCGTTCCACCACTGCTCCACCAAACATCATCGTTCCACCACTGCTCACCAAACATCATCGTTCCACCACTGCTCCACCAAACATCATCGTTCCACCACTGCTCCACCAAACATCATCGTTCCACCACTGCTCCACCAAACATCATCGTTCCACCACTGCACAACCAAACATCATCGTTCCACCACTGCTCCACCAAACATAATCGTTCCACCACTGCTCTACCAAACATAATCGTTCCACCATTGCTCCACCAAACTGCATCGTTCCACCACTGCTCCACCAAACATCATCGTTCCACCACTGCTCTACCAAACATCATCGTTCCATCACTACTCCAGCAAACATCATCATTCCACCTCTGCTCCACCAAACATCATCGTTCCATCACTGCTCCAACAAACATCATCATTCCACCTCTGCTCCACCAAACATCATCGTTCCACCACTGCTCCACCAAACATCATCGTTCCACCAGTGCTCTACCAAACATCATCGTTCCACCACTGCTCCACCAAACATCATCGTTCCACCACTGCTTCACCAAACATCATCGTTCCACCACTGCTCCACCAAACATCATCGTTCCAACACTGCTCCACCAAACATCATCGTCCCACCACTGCGCCACCAAACATCATCGTTCTACCACTGCTCTACCAAACATCATCATTCCACCAATGCTCCACCAAACATAATTGTTCCACCACTGCACCACCAAACATCATCGTTCCACCAAACATAATCGTTCCATCACTGCTCCAGCAAACATCATCGTTCCACCACTGCTCCACCAAACATCATCATTCCACCACTGCTCCACAAAACATCATCGTTCCACCACTGCTCTACCAAACATCATCATTCCATCACTGCACCACCAAACATCATCGTTCCACCACTGCTCCACCAAACATCATCGTTCCACCACTGCTCCACCAAACATCATCGTTCCACCACTGCTCCACCAAACATCATTGTTCCTCCACTGCACCACCAAACATAATCGTTCCACCACTGCTCCACCAAACAACATCGTTCCCACTGCTCCACCAAACATCATCGTTCCACCACTGCACCACCAAACATCATCGTTCCACCACTGTTCCACCAAACATCATCGTTCCACTACTACTCCACCAAACATCATCTTTCCACCACTACTCCACCAAACATCATCTTTCCACCACTGCTCCACCAAACATCCTTTTTCCACCACTGCTACACCAACCATCATCGTTCCACCACTGCACCACCAAACATCATTGTTCCCCATTGTACCACCAAACATTATTGTTCCACCACTGCTCCACCAAAAATCATCGTTCCACCACTGCTCCACCAAACATCATCATTCCACCACTGCACCACCAAACATCATTGTTCCACCACTGCTCCACCAAACATCATCGGTCCACCACTGCACCACCAAACATCATTGTTCCACCACTGCTCCACCAAACATCATCGGTCCACCATTGCTCCACCAAACATCATCGGTCCACCACTGCTTCACCAAACATCATCGTTCCACCATTGCTCCACCAAACATCATCGTTCCACCACTGTTTCACCAAACATCATTGTTCCACCACTGCTCCACCAAACATCATCGTTCCACCACTGCTCTACCAAACATCATCGTTCCATCACTGCTCCACAAAACATCATTGTTCCATCACTGCTCCACCAAACATCATTGTTCCACCACTGCTTCACCAAACATCATCGTTCCACCACTGCTTCACCAAACATCATCGTTCCACCACTGCTCCACCAAACATCATCGTTCCACCACTGCTCCACCAAACATCATCGTTCCACCACTGCTCCACCAAACATCATCGTTCCACCACTGCTCCACCAAACATCATCGTTCCACCACTGCTCCACCAAACATCATCGTTCCACCACTGCTCCACCAAACATCATCGTTCCACCACTGCTCCACCAAACATCATCGTTCCACCACTGCTCCACCAAACATCATCGTTCCACCACTGCTCCACCAAACATCATCGTTCCACCACTGCTCCACCAAACATCATCGTTCCACCACTGCTCCACCAAACATCATTGTTCCACCACTGCTCCACCAAACATCATTGTTCCACCACTGCTCCACCAAACATCATTGTTCCACCACTGCTCCACCAAACATCATCGTTCCACCACTGCTCCACCAAACATCATCGTTCCACCACTGCTCCACCAAACATCATCGTTCCACCACTGCTCCACCAAACATCATCGTTCCACCACTGCTCCACCAAACATCATCGTTCCACCACTGCTCCACCAAACATCATCGTTCCACCACTGCTCCACCAAACATCATCGTTCCACCACTGCTCCACCAAACATCATCGTTCCACCACTGCTCCACCAAACATCATCGTTCCACCACTGCTCCACCAAACATCATCGTTCCACCACTGCTCCACCAAACATCATCGTTCCACCACTGCTCCACCAAACATCATCGTTCCACCACTGCTCCACCAAACATCATCGTTCCACCACTGCTCCACCAAACATCATTGTTCCACCACTGCTCCACCAAACATCATTGTTCCACCACTGCTCCACCAAACATCATTGTTCCACCACTGCTCCACCAAACATCATTGTTCCACCACTGCTCCACCAAACATCATCGTTCCACCACTGCTCCACCAAACATCATCGTTCCACCACTGCTCCACAAAACATCATTGTTCCATCACTGCTCCACCAAACATCATTGTTCCACCACTGCTTCACCAAACATCATTGTTTCACCATTGCTCCACCAAACATCATCGTTCCAACACTGCTTCACCAAACATCATCATTCCAACACTGCTCCACCAAACATCATCGTTCCACCACTGCTTCACCAAACATCATCGTTCCACCACTGCTCCACCAAACATCGTCGTTCCACCACTGCTCTACCAAACATCATCGTTCCACCACTGCTCCTCCAAACATCATCGTTCCACCACTGCTCTACCAAACATCATCGTTCCACCACTGCTCCACCAAACATCATCGTTCCACCACTGCTCCACCAAACATCATCGTTCCACCACTGCACCACCAAACATCATCGTTCCACCAAACCTCATTGTTCCACCACTACTCCACCAAACATCATCGTTCCACCACTGCTCCACCAAACATCATCGTTCCACACTACTCCACCAAACATCATTGTTCCACCATTGCACCACCAAACATCATCGGTCCATCACTGCTCCACCAAACATCATCGTTCCACCATTGCTCCACCAAACATCATCGTTCCACCACTACTCCACCAAACATCATTGTTCCACCATTGCTCCACCAAACATCATCGTTCCAATACTACTCCACCAAACATCATTGTTCCACCACTGCTCCACCAAACATCATCGTTCCACCACTGCACCACCAAACATCATCGTTCCACCACTGCTCCACCAAACATCATCGTTCCACCACTGCTCCACCAAACATCATCATTCCATCACTGCTCCACCAAACATCATCGTTCCATCACTGCTCCACCAAACATCATCGTTCCATCACTGCTCCACCAAACATCATCATTCCACCACTGCTCTACCAAACATCATCGTTCCATCACTGCTCCACCACATGTCTCGTGATTTAAGCCTCTGGTCAACGCGATGGCTCAAACATCTGCTCTGAAAGTCCACACTATATTTAAAATGTGCTTGAACGCTGCCAGATTTTAATATGACTAAAACTTTAAAGGTTATTATTTGTCTCATATCAACGAGCAGGAGGCCTCAGTGCTGTCAGGGTGCTGATTATTTATGTTAATTATAAAAAAAGAATAAATCTTCTTAGTTGTCTCAGATTAGACATGCTGATGGATCCTGGTGGCCTCAAATTTATTCTTACAGAAGACCTTTGTTCCTATTCTTTGTACACGAGTGCGCGCACACACACACGCACACACACACACACACACACACACACTCGTGCGTTTACTCTGCTGTTAAGTAGATCCACCCACCGAAAAGAAACATGGAGTAAGGAGAGTAAATGTAAAACCAGAGTGAAAAATAAACGAGTTAAAGAGACGACAAAAACCTGAGAGGAAGATGTTCGTCATAAAAACAGTAATTTACTAAAAACCGTTTACACAGAAACTTCTCAGCAAATGATCAGCGCTGCGGATGTTCAGATTAGAAATGAGGATTTAGTTGTGGTTCACCTCTCAGTTAGAAACTAAGGATTTTTCTTTATGTACAAAACTAAAAATGTACTCAAACGTTTGTAACAAACATTGAATTTCAACAGATCTCTGTCAGAAATAAATGATCGAAACAGAAACATTAAATCAAAAACTCCAGGAGTACTTTTATTCTTGGATAAGATTGATACATCCATCCCATATCTGATGGAATGTTTAAAGCAATTCGGACACGTGTCGGGTTTTAAGGTTAATCTGTTAAAGACAGAGGCCATGCCTGTTGGGGCTATGACAGAGTCTGTTGTGCCCAGTAACTTCCCCTTCCATTGGTCACCGGCAGGAATAACTTATCTTGGAATAAGAATCAGCCCTTGTCTTAAAAAACTAGTAAAACTTAACCTGGAACCAATTATGGCTGGAGTAAAGGAAGATCTATTGAGATGGGGAACTTTACCTGTTTCTTGGTTGGGCAGGATGAGTGTGCTCAAAATGAACATATTACCCAGGCTGTTATACTGTTTGCAGATGTTACCAAACTCAATTCCAAACAGCTTCTTTATAAATCTAAATAAGGTGTTTACAAATTTTATATGGCAAGGGAAAAAGGTCAGAATGAAATTAGGTAAATTACAAAGAAGTAGGGAAAGAGGAGGACTTGGCGTGCCCAATATGCGTTTATATTATTGGGCGGCTCAAATAAGATACTTGAAAGAATGGGTGAACCCAGATAGTACAAACACATGGATTGATGTAGAATCCAAGAACTGTGGTGTGTTGAACCTAAAAGATGGTCCTTTTGTTAGTTATAAGAAAGCAAAAACTGAGGTCCAAAACAATTTTATAGTACTGAACACACTAATTACATGGAATAAGATCAAAACATACTTTAAAATGAAAGACCACTTCTCCCTGCTTGCCCCTGTATGGTGTAACCCTGATTTTCCTCCTTCATATCAGGACCCGGTATTCAAAGTGTGGCAAGATAAGGGTCTAGATTGCCTCAGTAAATTTTTTGTAGGAGAAGCAATTGAATCATTTGAAAATCTGAAGAGTAAATATAACTTGCAACAATCTCACTTCTACCGTTTCCTACAGATGAGGCACTTTTTACATAAAAATGCTAGGGCCCCAAAGACATCGTTTCTTGAAGACATTCTTATTAAGACCAAATCAAAGAAATTTATATCTTATATATATGAGAAACTTGGGTCGAATCTAGAATGTTCCTGTGATTATTTACGGAGACAATGGCAAATGGACTTGGACTGGCATATTGAGGATGACACTTGGACATCAATCTTAAAAAACACACATAATATGTTGACGTGTAATGCGGACAGAGAGACACAATTTAAAATACTTCACAGGCTTCATACTACGCCAATACTGAGGGGCAGGATGGGACTGGGATCTTCAACCTGCAGTAAATGTAATCTGGAACTTGGTACGTACACACATATGTTTTGGAAATGTGTAAAGATTGAGAAGTTTTGGGGGGAGGTACAGACTGAGGTGACCTCTTTGATGGGGTATGACCTTCATTTATCACCCTTTCACTGTATCTTGGGAGCTAAAGTGGACGATGCAAAGAGCACCCATAACACTAAATTTATAGGAACATGTCTGCATGCTGCAAGGAAGGCCATCCTCAAGTTTTGGATATCACAGGAAGCCCCGGCATTGAGTGACTGGTATAACGAGCTTCTGAGGATACTTCCTCTGGAAAAACTGACCTACACCTTACGGGATGAAAGTGAGAGATTTATTAAGATATGGAAACCACTCCTGGATAAACTGGATCCCACAGGCCTCAATTTTACATAGGGGATGATATGCTGCCTCATAATATTGTAATTATTAATATTACTTCTTTTCTCAGTTGATTTGTCTGTATTTCTTTTTTTTTTCCTTTCTCTTTTCTTTTTTATGATTTTTGGTTATTGTAGAACCTGCTGTGTGTTTACCTGTTTTATTGAAATTGTTTGTGTCGGGAGGGAAAAAGAAAAAGTCGGGGTTTCTCTATGCATATATCATATAATTAACAGATGTGTTTGTATTTTCTATGAGAGCCTCAATAAATAAATTTGAAAAAAAAAAAAAAAACTCCAGGAGCAGCAGAACGTCCAGGACGTGGCTGGATCTGAACTCTAGACTCTCTGGTTTTGGTTCTCAGTCCCAGGGCACTGAGCTGCAGTGGGTCCTGGTTCTGATCCTGTGAAACCCAGGAGTGATGCGTCAAAGCTGTCCAGGCTGCTGAAGTGTGACTGCTGCTGTTACAGCTGTGAGCCTCGCAGGTAGTCACAGAGCTGAGTGGTGAGCAGGTGTGCAGTAAAACCACTGAGCTGCACCTGTCTGGGACGAGTTGGAAACTCCAACTGTTCACAAAACAGGAAATATCAAACTGTCAAGTAATACTTTTTACAGTAATGTGGATTTTTCCTTTAATCCATTTGGAACATTCATCTGTTTGCAGACGACTCAGTGATTTCTGAACGAACCAGTTCTGAACCTCCAACTGGGCTTTTATTGACAGAGCTGTAAGAAAAAAGGTGATCGGATGAATTGATCACCTTTAGCAGTTGAATCAAACTGTTTGATTTTTTTATCAGTTAGATTAAATAATTTTCACTTTCTGGGAGTTTTGACTCAAGTTTTAAAACAGTTTATTTACGATTGTTGTTCAGTTTTTGCAGGAACTGATTGTTTCCGTTTCCCTTTCTAGTGCTTGTTTTTCAATTTATATAAGAAAACTGGGGGTGGGGAGGACAAATTTGATTTTTATACAATAAAAATAACTTTGGCTGTAGACACAGTACCTGTTTGTCCAGTGTTGAGCGTTGTTGCTGCAATGCATTCTGGGTAAACATCTGTACTTTGGTCGTGTTGTCTCAGAAATCATGTTCCTTGAGAATCCATCCATCCATCCATCCATCCATCCATTTTCTTCCGCTTATCCGGGGTCGGGTCGCGGGGGTAGCAGCCTAAGTAGGGAGGCCCAGACTTCCCTCTCCCCAGCCACTTGGAGCAGCTCCTCTGGGGGAATCCCAAGGCGTTCCCAGGCCAGCCGAGAAACATAGTCCCTCCAGCGTATCCTGGGTCTTCCTCTGGGTCTCCTCCCGGTGGGACATGCCCGGAACACCTCACCAGGGAGGCGTCCAGGAGGCATCCTAACCAGATGCCCGAGCCACCTCAACTGGCTCCTCTCGATGTGGAGAAGCAGCGGCTCTACTCCGAGTCCCTCCCGGATGACTGAGCTTCTCACCCTATCTCTAAGGGAGAGTCCAGCCACCCTGCGGAGAAAACTCATTTCAGCCGCTTGTATCCGAGATCTTGTTCTTTCGGTCATAACCCAAAGCTCATGACCATAGATGAGGGTGGGAACGTAGATCGATCGGTAAATTGAGAGCTTTGCCTTTTGACTCAGCTCTCTCTTCACCACGACAGACCGGTACAGCGCCCGCTTCACTGCGGACGCTGCACCTATCCGCCTATCGATCTCACGCTCCAGTTTTCCCTCATTCGTGAACAAGATCCCGAGATACTTAAACTCCTCCACTTGGGGACCTCCTCCCCGACCCGGAGAGGGCACGCTACCCTTTTCCGGCTCAAGACCATGGCCTCGGATTTGGAGGAACTGATCCTCATCCCGGCCGCATCACATTCAGCTGCAAACCGCTCCAGCGAAAGCTGTAGATCACGAGCTGATGAAGCCAATAGGACCACATCATCTGCAAAAAACAGAGAAGCGATTCTAAGGCCACCAAAACGGATCCTCTCAACACCTTGGCTGCGCCTAGAAATTCTGTCCATAAAAGTTATAAACAGAATCGGTGACAAAGGGCAACCTTGGCGGAGTCCAACTCTCACCGGAAACGAGCCTGACTTACTGCCGGCAATGCGGACCAAGCTCTGACACCGGTCGTACAGGGACCTAACAGCCCATATCAATGGGCCTGGTACCCCATACTCCCGGAGTACCCCCCACAGAACCCCCCGAGGGACGCGGTCGAATGCCTTTTCCAAGTCTACAAAGCACATGTAAACTGGTTGGGCAAACTCCCACGCACCCTCCAGGACCCTGTTGAGGGTGTAGAGCTGGTCCAGTGTTCCACGACCAGGACGAAAACCACACTGCTCCTCCTGAATCCGAGGTTCGACTATCCGACGGACCCTCCTCTCCAGAACCCCTGAATAGACCTTACCAGGGAGGCTTAAGAGTGTGATCCCCCTATAGTTGGAACACACCCTACGGTCCCCCTTTTTGAATAGGGGAACCACCACCCCAGTCTGCCAATCCAAGGGAACTGCCCCCGATGTCCACGCGATATTGCAGAGTCGCGTAAGCCAACACAACCCCACAACATCCAGAGCCCTAAGGAACTCAGGACGAATCTCATCCACCCCCGGAGCCTTGCCACCGCAGAGCTTTTTAACCACCTCGGCGACCTCAGCACCAGAGATTGGAGAGCCCGACCCAAAGTCCCCAGGCTCCGCTTCCTCAGTGGAAGACGTGCCAGTAGGATTGAGGAGGTCTTCGAAGTATTCCGCCCACCGACTCACAACATCCCGAGTTGAGGTCAACAGCACGCCATCCCCACCATAAATGGTGTTGGTCGCGTACCGCTTTCCCCCCCTGAGACGCCGGATGGTGGACCAGAATCGCCTCGAAGCCGTACGGAAGTCATTCTCCATGGCCTCTCCGAACTCCTCCCACGCCCGAGTTTTTGCCTCAGCAACCACCCGAGCCGCATGCCGCTTGGACTGCCGGTACCTATCTGCTGCTTCCGGGGTCCCACAGGCCAAAAAGGCCCAATAGGACTCCTTCTTCAGCTTGACAGCATCCCTCACCGCCGGTGTCCACCACCGGGTTCGAGGGTTGCCACCACGACAGGCACCAACAACCTTGC
The DNA here is from genome assembly GCA_038048925.1 of Garcialebias charrua. NCBI lineage: Eukaryota > Metazoa > Chordata > Actinopteri > Cyprinodontiformes > Rivulidae > Garcialebias > Garcialebias charrua. Next base: position 24,708 of record JBBPBX010050884.1, read on the forward strand.
GGCCACAACTCCGATAAGCTGCCTCGACAATAGAGGCGCGAAACATGGCCCACTCGGGCTCAATGTCCCCCGCCTCCCTCGGAACGTGTTCA
>JBBPBX010050885.1:6288-19297 GCA_038048925.1 Garcialebias charrua
TCATCAATACGCATACCGTGAGAACCGATCAACAGAGGACGCCATTTCTTCCGTGGTCCACACTGCTCTCACCCACCTGGATCAGAAAGACTCATACGTGCGTCTGCTCTTTGTGGACTTCACATCTGCCTTCAACACCATGATCCCCCAAACTCTGATAGACAAACTATCTACACTTGGACTAAGCCCCTCTATTTGTAACTGGATACTAGACTTCTTAACAGACAGACCACAGTCCGTGAAGATCCACAACTTCTCCTCCTCCACCATAACCCTCAGCACTGGCTCTCCTCAGGGATGTGTGCTGAGCCCCCTTCTGTTCACTCTGCTCACATATGATTGTACAGCCACACTTCCAGGCTGTCATATTGTTAAGTTTGCAGATGATACAGCGGTGGTGGGATGCATCACAAACAATGATGAGTCCAGCTACAGACAGGAGGTGGAACACCTGGAGAGCTGGTGCAAAGAGAATAATCTTCACATGAATGTGAAGAAGACAAAGGAGATGATTGTGGACTTCAGAAGGAACAAACACACCCATGCCCCACTGATAATAGGTGGGTCTGCAGTGGAAGTGGTCTCCAGCTACAAATACTTGGGTGTACACATGAATGATAACCTCAGCTGGAGCAACAACACCACCAGCCTGATCAAGAAAGGTCATCAGAGACTCTACTTCCTCAGACGGCTGAGACGAGCTGGTCTGAGCAGCCCAGTCCTCACCTCCTTCTACAGGTGTGCAGTGGAGAGCATCCTGTGCTCCAGCATCAACGTGTGGCATGGAGGCTGCACAGTTGAAGAGAGGAAAGCTCTGCAGAGAGTGGTGAAGGCTGCACAGAAGTCTGTTGGAGTCAGTCTCCCCACCATCACAGACATTTACACCTCTAGATGCAGGAAAAGAGCCACCTGTATCATGAAAGACCTCACTCATCCAGCACACTCACTCTTTGCCCCACTCCCCTCAGGACGGAGGTTGAGGAGCATCAAGTGTAGAACCACTAGACTGAGGAACAGCTTCTACCCTGAGGCTGTTAGACTCATGAATAAATAAAAATAAAATTAAAATAAACACTGCAAAATATCACATCATGCTGATGCTGATATGTTTTCTTGTTGCTGTGTTCATCTGTGTTCATCTGTGACCATCTGCTCATACAAACTCATGTTCGTGCTGCTGTTTATTCCCACTATATTAGGCTTAGTGTATTACTAGTTGATGTTTTTCTTAGTTAGTTCTCGATGTTATTACTGTTTTTCTCTTTCATTTGTTGTTGGATGTAACTGGGACCTCGTGTACATAATCTCGTTTTCATCTCATGTACCACATGCGGTGCAAATGACAATAAAGACTCTCTGACTCTCTGACTCTGACTCTGACTCTAAAAACAGCTATGAGAATAAAATTATACAGCAAGTATTCAGAAAAACATTATATTTCTTTATTTTACTATTAGGATGGTTATACTAAATGTTTTTTATGTAATAATTTAAAACAGGACAATAAAGAATGGCAAAGTTTAAGTCAGTAAAGTTAAAGTCTAGAAAATGAAGACGTGTAAGGGAAATATGTTATCACAGAAAGTGAAGTGACATCAGCCTCAGATGCAGGTTTTTTTCTTCTTCTTGTAATAATAATAATAATAATAATGAATTCAATTTATAACGCACTTTTCATTAATGAAAATCTCAAAGTGCTACAAGGTGCAACAGAATTAAATGTCAATAAAACAAGTAATAAAACAAGTAAAATCAATAACAGTATCAACTAAGATCAAAATTGTAAATGCATTTCCACTGTAAAAGAAGCTGCTTTCACTCCCAGGCAGGTCAAAGGTCGGAGTCAGCTCCCGACAACAACTCTGGAGTCAACAGAGTTTTAGTGTCGTGCTGACGGATGCTTCAGCGGGGCCGATGTTCACCGAGGGCTCCGAGTGTCATCCTATAAAAATAGCTGCATTAGCCTTCACGCCACTCTCAGGAGTACATACCTGAAATGAAAAAACATATCTTCCATTCCAAGACTGTTCTACCACCAAGTGAAGTAAATAAGTCATATAAAGAAAGTCTGACTGCTAATGCATTTGCTCTGTCATGTGTTCCAGTCTCACTCATATGTTTTCAGTTTTGTAGGAAACAGGGACTTGTTTTCAGGATTTCTGTGGGTAAAAGAGGATGTAGCGTACGGGAGCATACAGAGGTCGATAGATGGGTGCTGCGTAGCTTCAGTGCTGCGGTCCTGTAGTCCTGAGGCTGCAGGTTCGAGCTCAGGTTGCATCAGAAAGGGCAATGAGCATGAAACAATCGCCAAATCTTTCCAACGACTTTGCTCAACGTGGCAACACTTAGAGAAAGTAGAATGTCTGTCATGAGATGCTCTAGTCCTGTGTCAGAGTCTGTCATCCCTGAAATTCTGACGCACAGAATCACAAGTCCAAGTAAACAAGTAAACAACTATAGCTCTTTTACCATAATTAAAAATAGTCCCAGACAAATACATTTAGTGTTTTTAATTCAGATCAAAACAGAAAGCTCAGAATAAAATAATCTTAAATAAGCCTTAATAAGCCTGTGTCTCTTAAATTGAAGAGGTCAAGGCCTAAAGAATTGAAGGTTTACACGTAAAGTAAAAAAAAGTTAACATCTTTAGAAAACAGAAAACAACAAAAAGTTGCTCTTTTAGTATAAAAAGTGAAAACAGAGCAAGTAAACATTTTTCTGTTTTAAATTTTTATTTTTTACTTAAAGAGACACCAACTTATAAAAATTGAAGTTTTCAAGTAAAACATCAGCATCTTCAGAAAACAAAAAATAAAAATGGCTCGTTCACTTAGTGACGCTATTACCATAAAACCTAAAGTAGAGTGAACCTCCTAAACACACCTCCAGCTTCTCTGCTTGGCTCTGCACCCAAGCTGTCTATCACTGGAAAAATGCTCCATGAAAGTTTTCTATTTTCGTGAATTTATCAGATTGAGCACGTGTCCGGACATAACCATCACTGGGTCCAGATCCGGACCCAGGTCCGCCTAGTGACCTCTGCTGTAGACCATTGCATTAAGTAAAACATTCAGCAAATGCTTGTGAACTTTGAATATGTTAAAGTCCTTACTTTTACTTGAGTAAAAACATTAATGTGGTACCTTTACTTTTACTAGAGTACATTTTTGTTTTGTACTTTTACTGAAGTACAGCGTTTGAGTACTTTCTCCACCACTGGTGTTTGTTGCTGTTCAAACCGATGCTGCTGCAGAAACCAACACTGCTAATCATCAGGGAAAGACCAGGAAACATTCACAGAGATAAAATCTACACAACTACACTTTTTAAAATTGTGCTCACATTTTTTTTAAAGGCGTACGTTTGTCAAAACAACCCTGCTTACAAATATTTAATCTAATAAGTGGATCCAAATTTATCGGTACATAATGAACCAACGCATCTAGATTTTATCTCATGACTGTTTTCCTTCACGGCTGCCTCTCTGACTCAACTGCAACGTTCACGTGTGTGTGGCGGTGAATTGGTTTGAAGCGATTCATCTCCGCATCCAAAGAGGAAATGCAATAGAGCAACAGATAGTGTCGAGGGAAAACAAAGTGTGCAATAAAGAGGAAGACAAAAGGGACATCCAAGGGTCCGTTTTGTCAGGTTTTTATGACAACCGGAGCCACGTCTGTCTTCAAAAGGAGCCGTGCGTCATGGTGGCAGACAGCATCATTTCAAGGCCTGTCAGCTGCTAACGCTGTAAGTCAGAGTTATTTAGTTTGCTTGGACAGAACCGGCCCTGGAGGAGAACGGAGGAAGAGGCAGCTCTTTGAGCGGACAGTTAAAATTTATGCTGCCCCTATTAGGCTGTCAGCTTCACTGCCGGGCTAGCTGTCACTCGGCTACAGACGGTTCTGCTGAGTTTGTGTCTGACACGAGGTAAACAGGATCAGCTAATTGGACCAACAGAACCACAGCTGCCTGTTACATTTCAGATGGTTTTTCACCTGAAGACTCAATGACCCCAAGGCTCAGGAACACAACTCACCAATTTACAAAGTAAATAGATTTTATTACAGGTAGTCCCCGACTTACGAACGAGTTCCGTTCCTACGTGACGTTGCAAGTCGAATTTATACGTACAATACTGTATTTTACCAAGCACTTAGCCTAACCTAACACAGTACCCTACATAATTATCAAAAAACACATACATTTAGGAGCCATAATGAAGGGAAAAAAGAGTTAACCTACTGGAATGCTGGTGAAGCCGTTTTCCTTCGTCCATCTGTCCCTCCGCTGTATTCTCCATTTGTTTACGTTGTAAAACCGCCGTCCATAAAACAGCTACTTTTCCACAGCTGCTACGTGTCCAGCTTCGTCCAACAAGTTTTGTTTTGTATTTTGAATGTCCAGAGGACCAGACTTAGCTTTTTTAGAGAGTACAGTACAGGGCAAGTTGTAGCCTCCGCAGCTAACTGGTATGCTGGTGAAGCCGTTTTCCTTTGATCATCCGTCCCTCTGCTGTAATCTCCATTCCGTTTATGACGTAAAACCGCCGTTCAGCTCCCAGCTCATCCGAGCCCAGCAACCTCTGATCGGACACGGTCCGTCAAAAGCCGGCTGTCTGTCCAGCTTGCTCCAACAAGTTTTGTAGCATCCGCAGCTAGCATCTGCGTAAATCGGCTTCAAAATAATAATAATAATAATTATTATTATTATTTATTTATAAAGCCATTTAAAACAACCACAGCTGCAACAAAGTGCTGTAAACATAAAATCAAGAACATTTAAACACATAAAATAAGATTTTTCAAAAAAAAATAATAATAATTTAATGAGATGCGTGACGTAACCCCAAAATGTCGTAAGTTGAGGCCGTCGTGACCCGAGGACTACCTGTATAATGATTGTCATTCTTAATTATAAATATAAAATAATGTTGGTGACCATGTGCGTATTTGGACAAAAATGTGCATGTAACAGGTTAATAAGAATCTCTGAACGAATATCAAAGACTGAGGTATTGTCCTGGAAATTAGATGGATTATAAACAATTTTCTGAGTTTGATGCTCCAAATAAATGAGCTGGAAATTGTTAGAGATTTATATATTTTGCTATTTTTAAATGAAGTTAACCAACATTTCATTTCACTATCAAACAGAGATAAATCTTCCTGCAGGAGTCCAGTGACTTGAGATATTTTCATCATTTGTACATCCGTCTTGCAGTTTGTGGTGACCTTACAACAGTGGTGGGATGTAACTAAGTACAAATACTTTATTACTGTACTTAAGTACATTTTTCATGTACCGGTATCTGTACTTTACTTAAGTAGAATTAAATTTGGGTACTTTTACTCCACTACATTTTACATGAAGTATCTGTACTTTCTACTACACTACATTTCTATAATGTGTTGAGTTACAAGTTACATTCACGTTGCAGCTTTTTGATTTGTTGTTAGTTTGAAAGTAACAAATGTCGAGAGGAGTTGGTCCATTGAATCACTGCAAAGTGGACAGGTAACATTAGACCTGCCTTCAACAAGAGCTGGACCAATGATGTATGTTCTAGTATATGTGTCACTGAGCTGGGAGCACCCACAGCACCACTAACACACCCAAAATGGATTCCACTGCGGAGAGTCAGCCAGAAGATGCACAACACCCATGACCTTATTGAAATATTATTGAAATATTATTGAAAGACTATTGAAATGTTGTTGAAAGACTGTTCAGTACAGCAGGACAGATTTTCTCTCCTAAAAGAGCCAGACTGGTCTCAAAAAACTTTGAAAACCAACTTCTTCTGAACTTGAACAAGAAATTCTTGCTCCAATATAACACAATATAACAATACTGTATAACACAATAAAAATGTGCACTATCTGCAGCATTGTTCATTAAAATGGCTCAACACTATTCATGCATTACAGAAAATGTACATACGGTAGGTACACTTAATGATATTGTAGACTACTGCATTAGGTAATACATTCAGCAAGTACTTCTACTTTAATACTTTAAGTATTTTTAAAAGCAAGCACTTATTTACTTTGTACTTTTACTTAAATAAAAACATTAATATGGTACTTCTACTTTTACTAGAGTACATTTTTGTCTGTTTATTTGTACTTTTCCTCAAGTACAGTGTTTGAGTACTTTCTCCACCACTGCCTTACACTGGCTGGACTGGGAGAGGAGGTGTGTGACGCTGTTTTAGACTAAATTAACTCTTGTTCTGTAAACATGTGATTTTTAATCAGCTTATATCTTAAAATAACAAGAACTGTGAAGAATTGCATATTTTATCTTTTCAGAACGTTTCATATTAGCTTTATCAAACTCGTGCTTTATACAGCATATCTTTTATAAAAAAATGTTGTTTTGTTTTGTTTTTTCAGCCTTATGTTTAATGTATTGCTGCTTTTGAAACCCATAGGCAACGCTGTGGTCCGGTAGTTTGGCTGCGGTGGGGCAGCCAGCTGAGCAGGGTCTGCAGCGCAGCACGTCGAGGCAGTTTGAGGAGATAAAGCAAAGAGCTGGTCGGACACAAACATCACGAGCTGAGTGTGTAGAGTGCCTCGTGTACCACTGAGTGTAAGAGTGATACGCCGGCATGTTGTGGAGCTCTTACAGTGATGATGTCATCATGCCATAAATCACAAGACACCTTTAGTTTGTGGCTCGGAGTCACTTTGTCCTTCAGTTAAATCATGCATTTGGTCGTTACGTTTCGACTGCTGAGGTACAAAATGACACTCCCTGCCATGGCTCTGTTTGTACCCATCTCAGCTGCCACCCCAGCATTTACCATAATCTAGAGTACAGTCATGAAAGTAAGATAAACAGTGTTGAACACATTTTGAATATTTAATTTTTCACTACCTTTGTCTTATGGGCAGAACGGTGGCTCAGTTTGTAGAGCTGTTCTCTCCCAGCGAGAAGGTCACAAGTTCAAATCCCGGCTCGGGACCTTTCTAAGTGGAGTTTGCATGTTCTTTCCGTGCATGCGGGGCACTCTGGTTTCTTCCCACAGACCAAAAACATGCATGTTAGGCTGATTGGTAACTCTAAATTGTCCCTAGGTGAGAGAGAGAGTGAATGGTTATGTGTCCCTGTGATGGACCGGAGACCTGTCCAGGGTGTCCCTCTTCTCTCACACAGTGACTGCTGGGCATGGGCACCAGTGACCCCCTGACCCAAAAAGGAAGAAGCAGGTAAAGATGATGGATGGATGTTTTGTCTTGTATCCGTGCACACGGTGGGTGCATGGGTGTGAAAAGGCAGCCATTTTGTGCCATCATCTTGTATTACCCTAAAATCACATTAAAATATATCATACTACCAAATATGTAGTGAACTACACACTTTAAGACTATGAAACATGTTCTGCTAATTTTAAAGGGACAAAATAATCACTGAATACAAAATCTACATAAATGTAATTATGACTCAATGCCATCTGTGTTTTGTACCAATTGTACGGTGGCGCCACCATATACAATTGGGAACAAAAATTGTATCCAACTGGTACAAAAACATAACCAGTGGTCATATGCTGGGGATGCATTTGACCAGAAGCCATCCTGAAGGGCTGTGCTTTGTTTCCCAGTGTTGAGGTGCAACAGGATCCCTGCATGCTGACCACATCTATCATAAAACCATGATCATCCATCATGTGTCAGGAAAACGCTCGCTCCGTTTGTCCTTGGAGAACAGAACGTAACCTCTGCTGTGAACTTCCAGATAATCCACCGCGCTCTTTAAAAACAAATCAATAGCAATTGATATTACGCTGCTATTAATTATTGTTGTGCTCTGCGAAAAACAAAATAATGTCACGTTGAACACAAATATGCCAAATTGCAACTTTGTCTTTTTTTACCCTGATGCATGCCATCTTTTGTTGTTTTAGTGCATTCACTTTTAAGTCTAGAACCGTACAAATAAAAAACTTTTGAATTATCAAAAAGCCAAAACATCTATTTTATATCAAACATTAGACCAAACTATTTAATTCTTCAACTTTTCAGTTTTACTGAAATATATTTTAAATACCTTACTTTCCGCCGTACCCATCTATTATGCATCACCACTGACCACCTGGAAAGGTGGGCCGGTGTTGTGCCAAAAATTGATTAGCTGTCAAATGGCGGCCGCAGGCGCATACACGGGAGGACTTAACAAGCATTTAACAAGATTAACACTTAATTGTTTGTTTGTTTGTTCAAAATTATAGCAAAGATATGTCTCAGTTGAAGTTTTCCTTAATAAATGCACTTTAATGGTCAAATAAGCTGCATTTTGCCTGGGCGACAAAATGAAGCTGATTTGTTGTTTGCTCCAGAAGTTCTGAATTGAGACGAAGGTGTCTCTGTATGGCAAGCGAAGTGTCTCATTAACAGCCACTGTTACCTTTTAATGAGACACTTGGTTTGCCATATTAGTCGAGGGCCATCTAGTGGCTGAAAATGGTAGTGTTCTATATTTTCCATGTCAGAATGAATGAAATCATCAGATCTCAGCCAAAACTAGGGTTAGAAGGTAAAAACATAAATATATCACTTCTCCATATAGGTCACAGAGCATGTTAATGTGTGCAAAAAGGTGTGACTTATACGATGAAAAGTCTTTTTGTGAGGTTGTGATGATCATATTTTGAACAAATCTTCTTTGTCTTCTGTGTTTTTGATGCTTTAAATGATCCTGAGTGACAAAAAAAGACATTACAACTTCAATGCAACAGAGTTTGAGCTTCTATTTGCCGGCCAGGACTGCCCTGCCCTCAGTGAAGTGCTTTGAGAAGTTTCTGATGTAAAAGTGACTTTGGAGCAGCCCCACAGTTCGGTAAGCTCATAATTCATGGTGACAGATATTTACAGCCTTTGTTGCTCCCACTTTAAAACCTGGAGGTGTTATTTACTTCAAGTCTGACTCTCTGACATTGTGTTCTCTGTGTTTACATAGTTAAAGTTGCATAAACACACGAATACACTTGAATTTCCCATCCGTGGGACAATAAAGGCTTCTATTCTATAAAACTTTGAATGACAGCTGGACCTTTTGTCAGACCCTGTGATGGTGTAATAACCGTCACACGACGGGGCATCGAGAGGCCACGGAGCGGAGGAGGGACGCTGGAGCGGGCCGACCTTGAGTGCTGTATCGATGGGGTAATGGAGAATGAAATGATGTCTGTGTGAGGTCAGCGCAGATGGAGTGAGAGCAGATAAAAGAGACAATTCTGAGACCAGTGGGGTGAGGAGACCGATCCACCACAGAGCCAACACCTCTGTCAAGACTTTCAATAATCTAAATGAAGAAATGTGAAAACAAAGTGTCTGGTTTCTGCATCTTGTTGCTTCTTAGTCCACATCAACAGACATTCTCCTGCAGAACACCAGAACAGAAACGTTCCCCGAAGAAAAAAAGTGATTTTTACAAATTCAGATGTGAAAAGTTATGAGAGCAGCTTTTCATTGATGCTAGTTAAATTATATCTGAATCTGTTCTCAGCACCGGGGCGGCACAGTGGCGCAGATGGTAAAGCTGCCAGCTCTCAGCAAGAAGGGTGCCGGATTGAATCCTGGTCAAGTTTGCATGTTCTCTGGGTACTGTACTCGATTTCCTCTCACAGACCAAAAACCTGCATGTTAGACTGACTGGTAACTCTAAATTGTCCCTAGGTGTGAGTGAGAGAGTGAATGGTTGTTTGTCTCGTTTGTCTCTATGTGTCCCTGTGATGGACAGGAGACCTGTCCAGGGTGTCCCCTGCCTCTCGAACAGTGATAGCTGGACATGGGCACCAGTGACCCTTGTGACCTGAAAAGGAAGAAGCGGGTAAAAATGATGGATGGATGGATGGATGGATGGATGGATGGATGGATGGATGTTCTCATCACCAAAGTTTAAAATGTATAAAACATTTTGATTCTGAGAGCTACAAAGAAAAATAACTTGGAGATGTTTACATTTTAAACAAATGCCACAAACAGGAAACAGTTACAAAACTAACACGAGCTGTTTGTTTGTTTGTTTGTTTGTTTTGTTTGTTTGTTGCTTCACAGGGTGAAAGCCTCCCAGCTCCTTGATTAGCTTTAGCTTTTGAGAATACAGAAAATATGTCGGATACTTTGTAGTTATAATACCGATATTCAAAATGTTTTTTACTAATTTGATGCATTTATTTTTGTAAGAATCATCTGCAATTAATTTAAATCTTTATAAAACTGACAAACATGCAGTTAAAGTTTTTTTTGTGTGTGTGCCCTTATTAACAAGCTATCCATCCATCCATTATCTTTACCAGCTTCTTCCTTTTTGGGCCCAGAGTGGAGCAAATGAGGGTGGAGACAGATATGGGTGCTTCACCTATCCCACCCACATTTTGATGTTGTCGGTAGCGGGAACTGAACCAGCGATCTTCCGATCACAGGCTCACCTTCTCTAGCCTCTACACTAGGGGTGGGCGATATTGCCAAAAAAATGATATCACGATATATTTTTTGAAACACCCCGATAACGATATCACAGACGATATTTCACATTTTCTCCTTTTACTGAATCAACCAAACAAATGTGTAATTTCAAAATGACTTTTCATAAACAGTCACCAGAATACAAAAAAATATATTCATATTTAACAAGCAAAATAAATAAATATATAAAAAAAATTGGCTGACAGTTTGAATCAGCTACCAAGTGCAAAAAGAATACCTTAACATAATTTTTTTTGTAAACTTCAAGTATGTTAACAATTCTTGATCTGTTTGTAGAACAATATCTTTGAAGAAATAGTTTTATCCACATCTTTTAAACAGGAAGAATGTGCAAGTAAGAGAGATAGTTAAAAAAAAGCACATTTTCTTTAGAATTAAGAAGAAGTTTTCGTAGTGCGCAGGATGTTTGTGCTTTAAATGGCTAAACAAATTTGATGTGTTTCCTTCCTTACCCAAAACAACGTGCTTGCATGACTTGCAGAATATGGTCGTCTGATTCACATCTTCTTTTTTATAACCGAAGTAATTCCAAACAACAGAAGTTGCTCCTTTTTTAGGAATTAAATGGAGAGGTAGTTCCGCGACACTCTTGTGGTCTTCCATGCTTGCTCGCGCCCGCAACGCTTCACATGGCTCAGTGCTGCGCAGGTTAGACGCAGTCAAATGGCGTCATCATAGGATGCCGCGACACAGGTGTCAAAAAATACACCGGTATTATCGTAAACGAGACGATATGGCCCACTCCTACTCTACACCACCACTCCCCACAAGTTACACCATAAATATTCCGTGATATTTGTGTGGAGTTCCCAGCTCTTCCTGCAGGTTCCTGAGTCCAGAGGTGGAGCCAACGACCCACAGCTGAGAGTCATCCCACTAACAAGCTCCAGGACAAGAAGAGGCTGCAGAAGAGCTTCCTTCCCTGCTGGAGCATTACTTGCCTACTAGGATTTTTTTGTGTTCGGCATCACTGTGTTAATCTTCTAGTTATTCTGACCTTGTGTTCTCCTCGCCTTCACACAGAACCTGGTTCCTGAGTCTCCTGTTCTGGACCTCCGTGGTGTACTCGAATCCTCGACCCCCGTACCTGTGAGTTGCAAACTTTCCTTGTGGATCTTCTCCAGCTTCTCCTACACCTTCCAACCACTTGCCTCCACTCCTGTGCTCCTTCCAGTGGGAACTTATCTAACCTGGAACCCCAAGTCTCCATCTCTATGCAGCCCACCTACTAACGTCCTGTAAGATATCTACAATCTGCATTATCTAACTGCTACACACAGCGTCTGACATCTCTTCTCCCTTTACAGGGCGTGCTCACTGTATATAATACATTTAACCATTTCACTGTAAATAAATCACTTCATATCCTGAAGCGTTTTGAGTCTGCTGTCTTCAGTCTGCTCACTCTGGGTAAACTCCACCATCGTGACAATTTATTCCCTGTGTGATAGAAGGAAAAATACACGTAATTAACCTGCTCATTGCTGAAATCTTTTTGTTTTTGTGCATGCAAAAGTGCATTCCACCAACAACTCAAGATGCAACTCCTCTCAGGTGTAAATCACTTCCGCAGTGGCGGCCCGTGAAATGTCCACCAGGGGGGGCTATTTCTCCAAAATGAAAAAAAAATGTTCCAAGTTCAAACAGTTTAAAAAAAAAATCAAATGCAGATTAATACAAGGTCAACAGAACAATTAAAGGCTCAGGATGAGAAGAGCCAATTTGACTCACTAAAACAATAAAGAACAAACAAAATATATATAAATAAATAAATTATATATAAATTATAGAAAGTAAAATAAGTGAGATTAAAACATTTCTGCATTTCTACTTCCAAGAGGCTTTGTTTTCATTCTCCAGATCAATAAAGTGTTAAGAAATAGTAAAACACCACAAGTGACATTTAGTATATACAATTAAAAAATAAAATAAATGCAGCCATCAGAGTCCAATACTGTACAATAACCTGCGCTGGCAACCTAACTCCACAAATAAACAAAGACAAAATCAAACTAACCAGTTGCCACTTTTAGAATAAACAGTCATCTGAAAGCTTTTATCACAAACAGAGCCACCTAAAAGTGGAGAGGATATCAGTCAGGAATGGTAATATAATAATAATAATAATAATAATGTCCTTTTTTTGTCATCTGTGTATGTTTCCCATACACAGACGAAATTCATCTCTGCATTTAACCCAACCACCACCAGGTGGTGCAGTGAGCAGCCATAGAAAGTGCCCGGGGAGCTGGAGAATTAGGTGTGCACTCATAGACACCCCAAGGTGTGTAGTGGCCGGGGCACATTAGCTCCAAAAAAAATCACCAGTTGCTACTTTTAGAATAAACAGTCAGCTTTCACAAACAGCCATCTAATTTGAGAGGCATATCAGTCAGAAATGCAAATAGACATTAGATAAAGGGCTTTCAATGATTTAAAACTTACCTGAGCAAGACTGCTTGAGTCACTGACCGCACAGCTAATTTTCCAGACCAAAACAAAAAATATATATATAT
>JBBPBX010050886.1:0-24799 GCA_038048925.1 Garcialebias charrua
GCAGTCAGTGTGAGCTACACTTACTGTGCTTTAAAGTTCAATTTGACTGGATTTCAGAACTGATTTATACCTGCAGATGTAAAAACCCTTCAAGCTACAGAGGCTTTGAGTCAGAGGTTCAATGTAGGTGTGAGCCAGTGAATATGCTGCTTATCTTAAGCAGCAGACTCCTTTCCTTACACCGTTTACATTAGGCGTTACATTCTTCTACATTCTTATTTTGCCAGAAAATGACAACCTCAATGGTTTCTGTCTGCATGCATAAACCAGGCAACTTTTTTTATGATTTGAATCATGGCATGGCATGTCTGTTTTTCTTGTATTCTTTGACAAACTTTAAAAGTTTCTCCAAAATATATATATATATAAAAATAAAAATAAATCTCCAGCATTTTGTGCATAATGATGCAGCCTAGCAGAGCAGAGTCAAAATCCTGTGGCCCTGAAATAATCTGTTTCCTTTGAGCAAGTAATGACATCGTAATGTTTAATATTTCATTTCTCTGCTTGCATACTTTGAGGCGGTTTTAAAATGTCAACAATCTCAAGAGGCTTCAGTGAGCATGAGTTGTATTAATACCTGCTGGAGGTCCGAGTGAAGCAGGGCTGGTCGTTGGCTGAGGGAACAGCTTCGTCCATGAGAGGATACGACTTGATGAAGGTCAACATCTCATCTGGAAACTGCACTGAAGATTTGTAACCGGAAGCTTGACCATCACCTGCACAAGTACCGGGTCTGGAGGTAAAAACAAACAAAAAATATATCTTCTATAGAAAGAAACGTGGGTCTAAAGTAGCTAACTTTATGTAAACCTGGATTTATTTAGATGAGCTTCTCACCTCGGTCTGGGAACGTTCTCGTCTGGTACTGGAGTCCAGGACGAGTCACTGGTCCTCTGCTCTTTGAACTTTCCATTGAAGACTTTCTCGATGTCGTCCATGTAAAAGGTGCAAACCGCCGAGCCTGGGATACTGAAGAGACACAGAGTAAGACATCCAGGCACAAAACCATTCTGCTGGAAAGTTGGATGAAAACAAAAAGGAGTTTTGAGAGTGCACGAGTGAAAGAAAGCTAAAATTAATTAAAAAACATTAAAGTCGGGAAAAAATTTCAGAGCTGTACTGACTCAGTTAATCCAAAGTAAACTCGGTGAAAACCAATGGTTCACAGGGAGAGACTCAACACATTGTACAAGAAAATGACTCTAATGAGGTCAACTTTAAGCAAAAAACAGTCAAGAAAGAGCACGACCTCCCGTCCAATAATAATAATAATAATATGGTAATAATAATAATATGGTAATAATAATAATAATAATAATAATAATAATAATAACAATAATAAAAGTTTTGGAGTCAGTGTTTGCATTTTTTTTTGTTAATGAAACATTTCCTATCTTTGTTAGGGGAAAATATGCTGCTGCGGTATATAAGCTAGCATAATTTGTAGCCACCAAACTCTCATCGTATTCCTTCATTCATTCAAACTTTATTTACACAGGTTAATCCCATTGAGCCTTGGGGACTCATTTACAAGAGAGACCTGATTTTAACAAAAAGTGATGACAACAATGGATAACAGAATCAAAAAAGGCGTTCAATACAGAACAACTGGACTTTGTTTGTAACAGAAAGACGTTTCGCTTCTCATCCAAGGAGCTTTATCAATTCAGTGAGCAGACTGTGAGAGGGAGAAGTTATAACCAGGATAAGCCACTGACACGCACCAACATACGTAAATTGGAAGCTAACACCCACACATACTTGGGATAACACGTACCTGTGACCCATTCGAAGTTCAGTGTGTGAAAACAGAGCTTACAGAAAACACACACACATCCTACTGTATGTAAATTGACAAGTCACACCTCACACATCAATAGCAGGGACCTGTCAAAGTCTTTCAAAGTTTCAAACCCAGCAGGACTCTCAGACAGAGACTGGTGCATCCTAAGGACAAAACACCCACGCACAAACAGAGTGGTGTAGTGTACGCAGTCCAGTGCAGCGAAGACTGTCCAGACCTATACATTGGAGAAACTAAACAGCCCATCCACAGAAGAATGTCCCAACACAGGAGAGCCTCCTCTGGACAAAACTCAGCTGTTCACCTCACAGACAAGGGACACTCTTTTGAGGACCAGAATGTACATAATTTGGACCGAGAGCACAGGTGGTTTGAGAGAGGTGTGAAGGAGGCGATTTATGTAAAAAGAGAGAAACCATCATTAAACAGAGGAGGAGGTCTAAGATTCCAAATTTCTAAAACTTATAGGGCGGCCCTGGGTTTGGTTCCCAGGCATCTCACACCTGATGACAACAGAGAGCCTCGTTTGTGAATTAGACTAGATTAATATGCTGGTGAAGAGATAGATTAATGTTAAAAAAATCAAATTTCATCTTATTTAAGAATAAGAATAAAAATTACAATCCAGAAAAAACTAAAATTTATATTAACAATTTACTTTCTAATGTTTCATCAGCAAAGTTTTTAGGTGTCTATATTGATGAGAAACTTTGTTTTAAGAATCACTGTGAATCTGTGTATAAAAAGATTTCTAAATCTTTAGGTATTATAAAAAAGGTTAAACCATATCTAAAAACAAGTACTTTATTGACTTTGTACAATAGTTTAATTTATCCCCATATTTCTTACTGTAATTTAATTTGGGCTAGTACCTATCCTTCTTACTTGCAGTCAATTCATAAACTTCAAAAGTCTTTTGTAAGAATTGTCACTAACTCTCCTTATTTAGCTCCATCCACACCTCTCTTTAAAAAATTAGAAATTCTTACAATCTATGATGTGAATAAGTATCAAACAGGAATCCTCATGTATAAAGTTATATGTATTCCACTTTCTTTACCTAAATATTTTCACAATTTCTTTGAGTTTAATTCTTCTTATTATTCATAATCTACAAGAAGGAGGTGTGATTTACATATACCCTTCTGTAGAACAACTGTTGCTAAATTTTCATTCATGTATCAGGGTGTTGTGCTGTGGAACAGTTTAAAACAATTAAGTGAATCATGTACAACATTATCTGTATTTAAAGAAAGTTTAAACAAACATTATTGAATTTCTAACACATTAGTTTTTATTCCATTTTTATCTTATAATTAATTTTTTTTTGACAATTTAAATTTATTTAATATCAACTTTTATCTTTTGCTTTGGTATGCAATTGTGCATGTTTAAAGAAAGATTTAAGTTTATGTATAAAGCTTTTATGATTTTCTTCTTTATTTTTTTAGAAGGGGGGGCTTGTAAGCCCAATTAGGGTTTTTATGACCTCTCCTGCACATTTTGTTTACTTTTTACTTTTCTTTTATGTGTGTTGTTTCTTTTTGTGCAAACAATAAACAAACAAACAAACAAACAAAGACTTTGACAGGTCCCTGCTATTAATGTGTGAGGTGTGACTTGTCAATTTACACACAGTAGGATGTGTGTGTGTGTTTTCTGTAAGCTCTGTTTTCACACACTGAACTTCGAATGGGTCACAGGTATGTGTTATCCCAAGTATGTGTGGGTGTTAGCTTCCAATTTACATAGGTTGGTGCGTGTCAGTGGCTTATCCTGGTTATAACTTCTCCCTCTCACTGTCTCCTCACTGAATTGATAAAGCTCCTCGGATGAGAAGCGAAACGTCTTCTGTTACAAATAAAGTCCAGTTGTTCTGTATTGAACGCCTTTTTTGATTTTATCATGTCCCGGACGACTGAGAATCTTCACCAGCATAATGGATAACAGACAACAACATACAATCATAAAGGGTGTGTAAAAATTAGATTTTTTTTAAACAAGTGGAAATAAAATGTTGTTAAAAAGAACATGTTACAAAAAATATCTAGGTTGTAAGGCCATGTAGAAAACTAAAAACAAGAACATAACTGTATTAGATTTTCCAGGAAATTAACAGATGATATCTTATCAGTTCTTATCTTTCCCAATTTGGATCTATGTATTTTTTTATTCATTTTTTGTGTCCTTTGCTCATTTGTTATAGTTGTACAGTACTTTGGTTGGCCTTGTTGCTGTTTTTAAGTGTTTTGTAAAATAAAATAAAAAGTGGTATGGTATATCTGAGTCCTGATCTATAAAAATCAGGACTCTCAGACTAAAGTGATTTAAAACACTACTTTGATCCAAACCTCTGCCTTGAACACAAATTCTTAAGACAATGTTGCAAAAACTAAACCATCTTGCAATATAAAGTCCAAAAATGTCTCTGTTGAGTTTTAGACAAGAATCCATTCATCAAATTCAACTCCTATAATCCAAACAGTGCAAACAGAGAGAGAGTACGGTACTCTTCTTGAGAGAGACCAACTGCTTTACCACTGACTTGTTACATCACATTAACACAACAAGAAGAAATCAATGAGGTCAGCTACCTGAAGAATTATGAGTGCTTTAAAGTTAAGAAAAATAAAGAAATAACAGAGAAATGAAAAGAACATGGGAAAATAATATAAAACAAACAAACAAACAAACCAAAAACACACATAAGGAACGAGAGAACTAACCAAAAATCCCATTTCCATTTAGCATATTATGTAAATTTATACCTGTGAAGACCCTCTGACATTTTATTATCCCTGACCCAAATTTCAGCATGGACCCACTTCCAACATGATAAACTAAGTCCCAAGAGTGAGAACCTGTTCACCACGTGCACACTTTTTAAACGATGTCCTCATTTCCAGAAATGTCACTGACTGACAGAAATAACTGTGTGTTGCTTCCCAACAATAACCAAAAACCTCCCTGCTAAAGAAATGTTCCCACATTTTAAAAAGGCTCTGGTTGTCCAAGTTACAACTTTGACACAAAATATTTCATATTTGAATATTATTTTCCCTCCAAAAATAACATACTGGTATATTTTTGTCAAACTATGTGAAAGTTATAACATTAAAATTAAATGCTTTATGTATAACTTTTTTTCTAATAACAAAATAATTATCCATGTAACATGGATAATTATTTTGTTATTAGAAAAAAGTTTTAACATGGACCATGTTAAAACATTTCTAAACTGCTTTTCCCAATTGTTTTCCCATAAATCACATATAAATGTAACCATATTTTGCTCTAATGTACAAATTCCTGATGCCTACTTACATCTCTATGCTGACGATACATTTGTTTATTGTCGAGCGAAAACAGTTGCTAAGGTTTTCTCTACAGTCTGTATTTGACATCATCCAGTCTGACCTATTCCATCTCAAACTGGTGCTAAATGCTGATAAAACCAAAGGGATGTTGTTTTCAAGCAGGAAGTTGATGCCAGCAGTTATTCCTCCTATCTTATCCACTCATGGCTTTCCTATCAACTCTGTGGATTGTTACAAATATTTGGGAATTTTAGTTAATAATAATAATCATGTGTTGTCATCGTTGTATGTTTCCATACAATGGTGAAATTGAATCTCTGCATTTAACCCATCCACCCCCAGGTGGAGCAGTGGGCAGCTATTGAAGGCACCCAGGGAGCAATTGGGGATAGCGTGTCCTGCTCAGAGACACCACGAGATGTGCAATGACTGAGGATCGAACCTGGGACTTTCGCGTCCCAAATCTGCTGCCATGCCTCTACCCCATCTCGGCCCCCCCGTTTATGCACATCTCTCTTTTAAGCCGCATGTCGAAAACTTGATAAATAAACTGACATTAAAACTGGGTTTATATTTTCAGGAATGGATCTCGTCTAACTCTGAATGCTAGGAAATGCCTTTTAGCTGCTACTTTCCTACCAGCCATTGACTATGGTGACATTATTTACATGAATGCCTCTGCCAGCTCCTTGCAGATGATGGATGCCGTCTACCATGGTGAGCTAAGATTCATAACTGGTTGTAACTACCATATCCATAACTGCACTCTGTACTCCTTGGTCAGTTGGTAATGATTATCTACACGTAGGCTCTCACAGAGGTATATATTTGTCTATAAATCACTCATTGGTCTGCTGCCTTCATACATCTCCTCTTACAAGTAGTCAGTGCAGTTACAGTGTACACTCTCAGGCCATAATTAACTGCAGTGTCCCCTCAGTGGGACATGAGCTTGGTAAAAAGGCATTTTCTTACTCTGCTCCTGTAACCTGTGACACCTAGCAACAAGATCTGAAGATGCCCACTTTGATTTCTTTAGGGGATTGTAAACAACGCATAAGGTCAAAATAAAAATCTAAGCAAATATGTTCTTGTTTTCAGTACAGGTAGTACTTGGGTTACGACTGTCTCGAGTTACGACGCATCTCCCATTTACAATACTATGAAAAGCCTTATTTCGAGTCATGCAGTTTTACGTAATAAACGTTGTGACGCAGCGGCGAAAGAATACAGTATTGTACTGTACGCGGTGCAGCGGCGGGGGAATACTGTACTGTACTGTGAACGCGGTTTTACATCGTAAACGGAATACAGCTGATGGACCGAGGAGGACGACTGTACTATACTGTGAACGCGGTTTTACGTCGTAAACGTCGTAAAGCAGCAGCGGAAAATATTGTACTGTACGCGGTGCAAGAATACTGTACTGTACTGTGAATGCGGTTTTACGTCATAAACAGAATACGACGGATAGACCGAGGAGGACGACTATACTGTACTGTGAATGCAATTTTACGCCGAATACGGAATACGGAGGATGGACCAAGGAGGATGACTATACTGTACTGTAGGCTTGTTATAGATTAACCGATTTGACCGGATATCCGGTTTGACAAGCTAGCGATGTGGTTGCATCGGTAGCAGCCACGTAAACCGACAGCAACCAGCCACAAATTCAGAGATGAACCGGTTGAAAAGACACGGACCGGTTACGGACCGGTTATCGCGAGACTTGCTGGGTTTACAATGCGTTTCTAAAACAACGCGAGAGCGAAGCTATTCTCACGCATGCGCCATAGCTCACCAAGAGCACGAGCGAGCATGGATGTAAATAGTAGCCGCGCGCGCTAGCGAGTCACCGCGAAAGATTTTCAACACATCAGCCAGACAAAAATCTAAAGTGTGGAACGTTTTCGGGTTTTACTAGAAGGACGGAAAACTCGACAAAAGCCACGCTATTTGTAAGCTATGCAGCGCACCTCCGAAGTACAGTACACTGGTAGCACAACAAACCTCGACCAACAACTTTTCAAGCCTCACAACAACGAGCAGGAGCATGCAGCTGCCACACACAAAGCGACGGGTAACGTTATCACTAAATTTTACGGGCAACTCAGTGATAGTTCACGAGCTACACAGGCCTTGAAGATCTCTTCCACACTGTTTTAAGTCCCTGCCCTTCCTCAGTAGCAGTGATAACTCCTGAGCCCACAGAATGGGTGAACAGTCTTGTTGTTACACAGAAGAATAAACACGTTGTTGGACCCGAACTGCGTTGTCTCAGCCTTCACCTATAATATAAGCTGCATGACTATGACCCACAGCCATACAAGATTAATAAGAAGCATAAAGCTACAACAGTAGCCATGATGCAGAGAGGACATTCACAAGCCTATCAGCAAAAACAACATCCCTGCATCACAAGGTAAATCCCCCAGCACACTGTCAAAATACATCTTACAGTCTGCTGTGTTTTGTTGCTGTCACTAGATTTATTCTGCCTACTGTTTTTTGATTGTTTACACTGCATTTAACCATACTGTACACTAAATGTAATGTCATGTTTTATTTCTAGGTAACGGGGGATTCAGTTCAGAGAGGTCCAGTGCAGACTGAACCTGCAAATGGAGATCTGGATGTCTGCAATGATGCACCCCAGACCCAAGATGAGCATACAGGTTTGTGTTTTATAACTTGTGATCAAGAATGAGCTGACTTTGTCTTAAACTTGTGCTGCAGTCATTGTATCAGCATAAAACACATTCACTATAATGAGAGAATCTGCATGCACAGAAAGAGTTAAATAATCATCATGATGATAATGATATATCTTTTACACATGTACACGAGTCCCTACATAAATAAATTCTGAACATCAGATGAAGATTTTTACATAAAATGGTAAAGTCAGTAAAAAAAAAAAACTTCATGGCAAACATAGCCAGTAATATATGGTGCATGTTTTCTATTTCAGATGATGAACCACCTTGTAAAAAGAAGAAAATGTCAGCGCTGGACGAGCTGTTGGGAGACTTTGAAGTGAGGATGGCAACTAGATCTGTGAGGGACCAGGCCAGTGAAGAAGTCAAGAGGTACAGAGAGCGTGAGGTACAGAGAGCATGTTTTTATATTAATCCGTGCCCACCTGCTCACACAAACTCATGTTCGTGCTGCTGTTGTTAGGCGTACTGTTCTTGCATTATGTTTTGTATTATTAAGTTCAAGTTCAAGTGTTTATTTGTCATATGCAGGTTAACACAGGGTTAACTTAGTACAATGAAATGCTCAGGATGAGAAAAAATGATTTTGACTTGCTAAAAAACAAACAACAAGCAAACAGGAAATACTAAAGCATGCAATGAGGGTACAAAATAAACTACCAAAAAGTGAAACAGTAATTATAATATTACAAAGTTTCTGAAGAGAAAAATAGTAAACAACATGGTAGAATTTTAACGGTGAAGCAGGATGAATTTGTGTGAATAACTATTTCAAGGTAGTAATGAAATATAAGCTAAAATGCACATGATCTATATTGCACATAACTACCAAACTACAGGTTGTGTGACAGGTTATTGCACAACAGGTTATTGCACACACAGGAGCTTTGTGCTTAGCTTATTCCTGGTTTTTTTTTTCCTAGTGATTTTTATTTTATTACATGCTGCTGTAACCATTTGTGCCTTTTATATTTTTTCTGTATTTTCTGTAGGAAATTTTCTTTTAGCTGGTCTTTAGGTCCATGTTTAAAAATAAACACATTTAACATGTGATTATTTTGTTTGGCTTTTTACTTTATTTTTACCAGTGCTTTACAGCACCCTTTTAGATATGATATATGTGGACTTTTACAAATTTAAAAATGCTCTAAGAATGTCACATTGATAGAAATGGTCCTTTTTCTTTCATAATGAAATATTTGTCTACCGGTACATCAACAAATATTAAAACGTAGAATTATTTGAAGTCTAATCGAACCGAATCGCTTTTACACTGCATCGAACTGAATCGAACCGAATCTCTTTTACACTGCATCGAATCGAATCGTTCCGTTTTTAAAATAAATCGTTTTTGAATCGAATCGTAACCCTTGTATCTAGATGTGAATCGAATCGTCTGTCACACAGAGATGTACAACCCTACTGTACTGTGAACATGGTTTTACGTCGTAAACAGAATACGGCAGATGGACCGAGGAGGACGGCGTCACCAGCATCCCAGTAGGACATAAATTATTTTTGCCCATCATTATGGCTCCTAAATTTATGTTTTTTGATAATTATGTAGGGTACTGTGTTAGGATAGGCTAAGTGCTTGGTAATACAGTACTGGACATGTATATGGTGCAGTATGTACGTATTTTCAGACTTACGTCGAAAATCGGTTTACGACAACGCCTAGGAACGGATCTACGTCGTAAGTGGAGGACTACCTGTATTTTACCTTGTTTTACATGGCACACTGATCTTATTGTTTTATAACACTACTTTTTAATTTTAATAGCATTTTTATTGTTGTCTGTACTTAATACGCTGTCTGTCAAAAACAGTTATATCTTGAAAATGAGTCATTGTGACTCAGAGACTAACCTGTACTGTATAAATAAAGGTTGAATCAAAACTTCTTTTTTTTTTTTTTCCATTTATAGATGGCCTCCCTGCACACCTTTTAGCCATCCTCTCACTCCAATATTTTATTTTTATTTTTTTAAGAGAGAAAGAAAGAAAAGAGAAAGTAAGACAACAAAACAACAATTATCCACAAAAAGAGCACAAGGCAAACACACCCAACCTCCGTCCACAATCCTGCAAAGCACATGACAGAACACAGCAACGAAACATACATGCATAAAGACTGATAATATTCATGACCTTGCAGTAGCTTTCTATAAATACACATACCCATTCCTACAAATATATATACAGTATACATACATATACATTTATATTCATTCATATACCCATCTACATATCTGCATATATCTACATATACATCCCTGCATCCATTTGTGTGTGGTTGTGAGCATGCATAAGTGAATAAGGTTCCTCCAATAGAACATTTAGTAGCGACTGTGAAGCATCAGAGACCCGTCCCCCCAAAGCCCGAGACAGACGAAGGGGCGATCAAAGCCCAAGACCCCAGGAAGGACCCCGAGCCCAGAGTCCCCAGGACCACCCGAACAGGACGAGCCACTCGTCCACTCCCCAGGTCCGACCAAGGGGAAGAACCGGACGAACCCCACCAGCGACCACACACAATGACCCCCCGGGGTCAACCGCGACAATACACAGGCCCCCGCCGGAGCCCGCTGCACCGACGTAGCCCCAGGTCCGGTCACCGAGGCTCGGGCACCGGGGACGCCCATCCCTCAAGCCCAGACCCGACAGGACCAGAGGACACGAGCCCCACCAGGCAGCCACCAGGCCGAGCCGACAAACGCCCAAGCGCCCAGCCCCAGATAGTGAGGGCCCCAGGCACGCCCGCAGGCAGAGGAACACCCACCAGGGGGCCACGTGGCAGGAGCGCAACATTAAGTAGCCTCAGAAGTATCAGAGAGGGGGCAGTCCAAGTCCCAGCCTGACACTTAAACATTCATACACAGACACACTCATTCAGACCCACCCTCATCCTCACCCTCAGTCACAGAAAGACAAACAATAACGACACGCTCCATTCATAATCCCGATGCACACTCTATACCCCCTAGGTCCAAGACATGTACCTGCTCCCTACATGGGGCAGCCCACATCCAAACCCAGGAGGTAGGCCCATTCATTCTGGGTGAATGATAAAACTTCTAAATGCTTGGAAGCCCTGTAAATTCAAAGCTCTGACCCCCTCCCCTTCCACCCAAGAAGTCTGCGGATTTATCAGAGGGACCAAGCTAAATAAACATGATGTTATAATTTCAGGACTCTTGGACTTTCTCTGGCGTTGTCCTAGGTTGACCTCGGCATGCCCAAGAGTGTTTACGGATCTCACCAGAGGGAGCTGATAGATTATACCATTCTTATCAGAACTCCTACAGTCAGTTCTTCTGGAGTGTCCTTGGACACACTCACTGCTCTTGTCATCTCCCTTCCCCTGCGGAATGTCTGAGCCCCTATGTGCCTATGTGCGTTTTTTTGTTGTTGTTTTTTTTCAATTTCAATTTCATGGAATAAAAGTATGTTAGGATTTTTTTTTTTTTGCCTCCAAATCCTATACATGTTGTCACTTTCATTACTTTTTTGTCTATAAAAATGTTTAAGTAGTCATCCCAAACATTAGCACGTTGCACCCTCTTATAGATGATACCTGTTGGCCTGAGTGGTGAAGACCCCGATGACTGCAGGTCTCTGATTGATCTGCAGCACATTGGTGAGAGACTGAAGAACATCGAAGTAGAAGAAGGAGTCTCCAGGAACTGAGCAGTTCAATCGTGCCTGAACACACACAAACACAGTGTTTATTTTACGATGGTTAAACACTCTGAAGCGTTCTGCAACAACGCAGATGCTAACAGATGAAGTCTTTTAAATGGCCAACGTCAATGCTTTTTAAAGATCAGAGCAGCTGTAGACCTGTTTAGGAAGACAATTTGTTTGTTGTTGCTCATAAAAGTGATGAAATGTGAAGACACATGGGTTAATGCTCATGTAGGGTGTGTTTGACAGTCAACAGTGGGAATAACTTATGGTTCCTATCCAATCAATGAGAAACACTCAAGTGATAAAACAGTGTTTTATTACACAGCCGTCTGCTCGTACCTGATGTTCAAAAGACAATGCAGATTACTAGAGATAAAAACACAATTAATTATTAAAGAATATCAATAAAGCATTACTTTTTTTTTCATGTTGTTGTATTTTTTTAAATGTTTACCAGTGCTGAGCCACATAAAGCAGCATTGCTATTGTAAGGTACCACGGTCTCAAGAGAAGCATTGAAACAAAGGTGTAGCCTGAAGTGTTACAATACTGGGATACTTAAAGATATGATTTAATTTTTAATTGGCTTAATATGCTCAGGTGTTGCTGCTGCAGATTGTCTTGAAATATGGCAAAAACAATTGTCAAATTATCCAGCCGGCCTATCGAAGTATTCCAACTGAAACAGGTGATGTTCTACAAGAAGGCGGGACGTAAAGGAGTGAAGTTTAGTTACTTCACATTTATGAAACTCACCTTCAGGAAAGAAGTCCAGTATCTGTCCAGAACTCGAGGGGATCCTCCATTATCATTCTTACAGACTCGGGCAACTCGAGAAAATACAACCTGCAAGCAGACAAAAGAAACTCTTTCAAAGTGAAAAAAAACAAAAACAAAAAAAAAAGTGGAAACTTTCAGCCAAACACACAAACAACAATTTGTTTACATAGTTCTTACAACGTGAACTTATCAATCATCACTTAAGTAACAGGAGACTAGAACACTGAAGTGAACGTGGACATTAGCTTTTGTTCTGGCTCAGTAGCTACTTTACTGCTGGAAAAGAGGTTTGCACACATACCTTGCCCAGGGCTGTATATTCCACTGCGATCTCACTCAGGAAAAAGTAGACGTAGTTACCATAGTCGATGGCGTGAAGGAAGTGAGGCTCTGCAGAGAGAAGGGGATAACAATCATCTAGTTTCTTGAGTTTCAAGGTAAAACTTGTTTCTTTCCCTTTAACTGTTTTCACCTTCAGTCTGTGCTGCTCGAAACAATCCTAGTTATCAGCAGGGAGAAACCTTTTTTTACACACTTTTACTTTTTGTTGCCAAGACTTTGCCTTTCCCCAAATTATTTTCTAAAATCCAGAGAAGAAGTTTCAGAATAACGATGAGCTTCGTTAAACTGCGGCCTGTTCTGAAGGATCAGAATGTGAGCAGCAAGATTGGATCAATGAATATCTTTTCTCTTAGAAACAATGAGAAGGTTTGGGCTTGTGCAGACCTGCATGGTGGTCTGATCCTCACATATGAGAAAACTATAACTGGTTAACTTGTGTTGCATAGTGCAACTGACTTCTCTAATGTGGGGTTTGTTACATTTTAGAGTTATTTGCAGCTTATTAAATGCAATACATATTTAGCATAGGTACATATACTGTACTGTAAAAGCTATAAAAAATAAGAACATTTTCTTGTGCATGTTAGGGTTTTAAACATACGATGAAGTAATAGGGTCACGTTAAGAAAAAAAAATACATTATGAGAAAAAAAAGTCATGTAATTACAAAAATAAAGTCATAATATTACTGGAATAAAGTCGTACGAGAGTAAAGTTGAAATAATACAAGAATAAAGTCAATGTTACTAGAATAAAGTCATACAACAATAGTCATATTACAAAGATAAAGTCATAGTATTACTAGAATGAAGTAGTAGTATTACAATAATAAAGTCATAGTATTACTAGAATAAAGTAATAGTATTACAAGAATAGTCATAGTATTACTAGAATAAAGTAGTACTTTGTAGTATTACTAGAAAAATGTCATAATATTACTAGAATAAAGTTGTAGCGTTATGACAAATTCATAATATTACTAGAATAAAGTTGTGGTATTATGAGAATAAAGTAGCAGTGTTACTAGAATAATGTCATATGACAAAGTCATAACATTATAACAATAGTCAAAGTATTACACGAATAAAGTCATAGTATTACAAGAATAAAGTTGTATGAGAATAAAGTCATAGTATTACAACAATAAAGTCATAATATTACTAGAATAAAGTTGTAATATTACAAGAATAAAGTCTGTTGAGAATAAAGTTGTAGTATTATGAGAATATAGTTGTAATATTACTTGAATAAAGTCGTAGTATTTCAAGAGTAAAGTTGTAATATTACTAGAATGAAGTCGTACAAGAATAAAGTCAGTTTTATGAGACTAAAGTCGTACAATAATAAATTTGAAATGTTACGAGAATAAAGGGATAATATTACTAGAATAAAGTCGTATAAGAGTAAAGTTGAAATAATACAAGAATGAAGTCATAATATGCTATGACTAAATCCATCAAGGCAGCCATTAATTGCAATGCCATACGGCTTCAGTTTATCATAAGAACCCATATGCCACAGTGCGTTGGGCCCCTTGCTGTAGCAAAAGTGATATCTTCCAATCCATGTGGTTCTTCCTTCGAAACTGACATTGTTGTTTGCACAATCGTTTCAACGTCCTGATACTTATAATAATCTGATGTTGATGTGCTAACAGATTAAGCATTTCCTTCCAAAGGTTAACTTAACAAAATGCTCAGCATTCATAATTTGACTACAGTTGTAAGGCTGCTTTTTCGTGTCGGACTTCTGCTAATATTATGACTTTATTCTGGTAATATTATTTAGTTCATTCAACCTTTATTTCTACAGGTTAGTCTCATTGAGCCTCGAAGACTTATTTACAAGAGAGACCTGATTTAAACAAATATCAAAGTCAAAGAATAAGTCAACTTTATTGTCAAAACTGCAATATGTACAGGACATACACAGGATTGAAATTGCATTTCTCTCAGTCCCTCGGTGCAACAGTAACCATTTAAACACTAAAAAACTAAAACATTTAATAAACACAAGCATAAAATGAAATAATAAAAGTGTAATACTGTCCTGAGTTTTTGCATAGTAGTATAAAAGTATAAAAAGTATATCTATAAAGTAAAATGAAGGTTCTGACATTGACATTTGTAATAGAGTGACAAAGCAGCATATGAAGTTTATGTACACAGTATATGTATGAGGTAGTGTGTACATAAACTTCATATGCTGCTTTGTGATATGATAAATATGACTTTATTCTGATAGTATTATGGCTTTATTCTTGTAATACTATGAGTTTATTCTTGTAATATTATGACTTTATTGTCATACAACTTTATCCTCATAATTTTATGACTTTTTTCTCGTAATGTAATTTTTTTTCTTAGCGTTGCCCTAATACGCCGTCGTATAAACATGCTGTTTTTTTAGGACAAAAAACATGCCATTTCAGATGATTTGATACCTTTCCCCAATTTATGCTTTATGTAGATAGAAAAAAGTTCAATTCAGTTTATTTATATAGCGTCAAGTCCCAACAGAAGTCATCTCGGGGCACTGTACAGAAACATTCACATACATTAAAAAAAGCTAATTAGTAAAAAGTTCTCTATCTAAAGAAGCCAGCAGATTGATGTTCTAAATTAAATTGCTGAGCTCCAGCTTTAATTTCAGTGAGTTTACATCCCGGTTCCTCCTGTTAACGTGTAGGAGGACAACAAAAGAAAAGACAGAACATTTGCAGCCAGGACATCAGGCAATTACAAATGCACCTAATTCAATTCATTCTGAGAAAAACAACTACATCTTCTTTCACATTATCTTTAGAGAGAAACTAAAGCAAATATAAGCAAAGACTCCGTACTTCTATCAAGCAATGAATAACTAATGCCTCTGGCTTTAATGAAAACTACTGATTTCTAAATGCTGTGAGATGCAAATGTGATTAAAAAAAATAATTAATTAATACAAACGCTAAATGTCAAGCAGTGATATTTAACGTTTCTAATGATGAAGACGCCATCAGGCTGATTTCTGGGGCGCACCTCTGAGCCACTTGGAGTCGTATTTGACGGTCCTGAGCACGGGTCGGCCTTCGCCTAGGCTTCTGTAGATGACGGCGTCGCTGGCTAGGAAGTCTGTCATGGTGGCTGAATAGAAGTCTCCTCCTGAACACAACAGAACTTTGTGAATTGTGCTCCTCTTCAGACAAACTCAATTTAGGAGAGTACTTTCAAAATTATTTTCATATTCTAGTATAGACTTTCAGTCCATAAAATATATTTCAGACAAGAAGTTAAAATTTAATCGCAGATCAACTGATACTGCACTGGTTATTGGTTTCTGTTTGCCTAGTTTATTGGTGATGTTTGAAGAAAGTTTAAAATTGTTAAAAAAGTTGTATCGTCATCAGTACCGGGGATCTGCTCTCCAAGTAAATGTTGCCTCACCAGCAAACAAGCCAACGTTGGACTGATTGGACTCAAACGGACATCGAGCCTGACCGACCACTTCCTCCCCAACTTGCTCCAAAGAAGTCATCTGAGAACAAAAGGAAAATAAAATACATTATTAACACTATAAAGAACTAAATACTGTAAAACTAAACAAATAAATGGGCAATCAATAATTGGGCAGCACGGTGGCACAACTGGTAGAGCTGCTGCCTCTCAGCGAGAAGGTTGCCGGTTCAAATCCCGGTCCGGGGCCTTTCTGGGTGGAGTTTGCATGTTCTCCCCGTGCATGCGTGGGTTTCCTCCGGGTACTCCGGTTTCCTCCCACAGACCAAAAAACATGCTTGTTAGGCTGATTGGTGACTCTAAATTGACCCTAGGTGTGAGTGTGAGAGTGGATGGTTGTTTGGTGTGAGTGAGACAGGTCCCTCTTGTAAATGAGTCCCCGTGACTCAACGAGGCTAGCCTGTATAAATAAAGGTTGAATGAATAAATGCAAAGGAGCGTCAAAATCAGTTACCCAAAGGAGCCAAAATTTAAAAACTTTGAGTCATGGGCCACTTTCAGCTGATCCATTGACTCGAGTCAGATACCTGATGTATTTTCTTGGTTGCAGGTTCATCAACACAAGTTTGATCTGTCTCATTTGACGTTTTGTTACTTTTTCCACATCAAAATCAATTATGGCAGCATGACTCAACCTTCTTTATGGCTTCAAAGTCTATAGTAAATGATGTATTTATAAGATGGTTTAAAGAAAGAAAAAAAAAGAAGAAGATGTACAACAATTTACATTGAACTTATCGTCTTGGGGGACCAGATCTGGCCCACGGCTCTTGAGTTTGACATGGAAGCATTTTTAAAGAATGTTTACTTATCCTAAAGCATGCTCAATAATCCAGGTAGAAAAATCCCCAAAAAGCTAAGTCTGGTCCTCTGGACATTCAAAAAACAAAAAGCAAAAACATTGTAGAAACGTTTCGTCTTTCGTCCAAAAGGAGGAAGTATTTCGGACGAAAGACGAAACGTTTCTACAATTTTTTTGCTTTGTTTTGTTTTTTGAATGTCCAGAGGACCAGACTTTGTTTTTTTGAATGTTTACTTATATTCACAGCTTTTGCTCTCAAGCAAGATGGATGCTTTTCTTCCCTCTCCGGTCTCCCTCCTGCTTTTTTGCTCTCTGTCTTGTGTAACAGAGCTTCTATTTACACATCTTCCGAATTGTAAACTACTGTCATGGATCTGGTGAGCTGGACTTTCAATGCAATTCATAAAAATAAAAATAAAATCAACCAAGCGGCAGGGTCCTGGACAACCCTCATGCCCCACTGAGACGCATGTGACAGGGAATGTCATGGATCCTTGAGTAGACTGGAAGTTGATGTGCCTTTCCGTATTGTCTCAGGAAGACTCGGACGATGTTTATATCATTGGAATCATGATAGCAGGGTTTCTGCTTTTTGTCACCGTCGGATACCTATGTTATCGGCTATTGAAGAAGACGGCGGCAGCAGTTTTGGCCATGACAAAGCTGCCGAGCGCATTTGAAGGTTTGGTTCATGCTTCGAGCACTCAAAATCAGCTGATGTATGAGCTCAACCATAAGATGGAAGCAATTTGTGAAAATCACAGGCCACTTGCGGCTTCTGGGACTCACCAGCATGTGGGAGACGACCTTGGAGGGAGCTAAAAAGCACGGACCGGTAGAATGACAACAAATCTGGCCATTTTGGATCATCAAGAATACCAGTAGAACTCAAGGCTGACGAGAAATAACCTACCTGAAAAAAAAATCAATAACTGGCTTATTTGAATATGACTCCCCCATTCGGCCTTGAGGCAGACCAACTTGTCAAATTTCTCCTGGGATATGTGTAAACTAAGGAAGGCTCTGCTCAACCCGCCCCCTGCCCGAGAACTTCTGTGAATGTTTATTAGAGGTGTACCGGCTGACACCAACATCTTATCAGGACTTCGGTGCTATCTGGAAGTGCTTCATGGACAAATCTCACCATCTTGTCGTCAAATGCATAATGTGTTTATAAATGTGCTTGTTGGTAGTTTTTTTAATGTCTTGAATCGTGTCCTGACAAGGATAAGATGAAGAGATATTTTTTTATGTAATACCACGATCCTTTCTTCATGGCCTTTCCCCTTTTCCATCTGAAGAATAAGGGGCCATGCTCTTAGGAGCAGTAGCAACGTGCACTCTGCCCATCTTTCGGATGACTGTACGGACATAATCTCACTGTGCTGTACTACGGTGCAATAATCGCACTGTACTGTACTACGGTGCAATGATAATAAAGCTTATTCTGATCCCAATTCTGATAATAATGCTGCTAGCTAATGTCAGCTAAAGGAACAGTCATTTTTTAAACGATGTTCGGTTAAAATTAATAGTGTCTTATAAAGCATGATGTCAGTCATAGAGCACAAAGTGTGGAAAAAAGGTACAAAGCTTGTAAAATGAAAGCCCATTCATTTATCATTGCCCATGTTTATAAAATAACTATTTTCAAACTAAACTAAAAAAATTCCCTTCATCTGGACACAACGTGCCTTTTCCTCCATCCTTTGTGCTCTGTGAGTCAGATATTTACAGCTGATAAGGTGCTAACTACTTTACTTGACAGAACATCATTTTAAAATGACTGGACTACCCCTTTAGGGTAGAAATGCAACAAAAAAAAAAAATGTTCACACATTTTTTTAGTCACCAACCCATTTCCAAGCGTTGCAGCCCTCTGACATACCACATTTAACATCTGGCTGCAAATGGCTTTTGTATTGTTTCTGGACTACAGCTTAAAACTAGTCATGTGCATTGTTTCAATAAGAGACAGAGGGTGATGCTGGAATGAAAGATCATAGTCTGACTTGCATGACAAAAATTGATCTTTTTAAGAATAATACTCAATTTAACCATTCACAAAAAAACACATTTAACTATTGCAGAAACAAAAGCCTTTATCTGAAAACACAGCTAGTTGCTGATGGAAGAAAAGCTTCATTGACATTTAAATAATATGTTGATGGTTTAATTTCAGTTCATTATGCTGCCGAGCTGATAGACCTCTGATAATATTTCTCTGTTGTTTTGTTCCAGTCAATTTATGCAGCTCATATTGTTCTAGCTGAGCTGATAGAGCTCCTCCCTCATCCCTGCAGCTGTGACGATGGCACCGTTCTCTGGGTGTGTTAGCTGAATCTCTAACAGGGAGTTTAGCCTTCTGAGAAGCCTCATAAATACACCTGTCTGCTATATTCCCCCTGGGGAAGCTGAACCTCTTCCGAGCTGTAAGTGTGGAACTCGCTGACCTTTCTGTCAGCCTAGTTTGCCGTTTTTAATTCAGAATACATCCAACTTGCCCTCCTCTGTTCTACCTCCACCGTGAAACACGTTTTATATATATCATCTACGTGTACGACTCTTCAAGTTCACAGTTCTCAAATGAATCACACTATATGTAACTACCTCCACTTGGTTTGTTATTAGAGCCAAACTACAGTAGCAGTAGGACCTAATTACCAGCAGTTTAACTGGTCTTCTGCTGCAGGTGTGCTTAATGGACTCAAGGAACTTGATTTTAAACCCCACAGCAGGGGTTTACGTGTAAGAAAATTATATATTAAAATAACTCTGTTTTCATATTCCTCTAAAGATATTCCCATCATGAAAACAGCAGCCTGACAATTGAATTATAGGGCTTGAAAACAAGCAGGAGCAAACAAGATTAGTCTAAAGGAGTCTAAAACTGAAATGTTAACTTGTATAAATCAAATGTATGATTGTTTTTTCATAGTAAATATTTCATCTCTTCATTTAAAGTTCCATTGGATGGATGATGAAGCGGTTTGGCACCATTTAGAAAGTTAAATATATAAAATGAAGCAAACAAACGAATAAAAAATCCTGATTTGCTAAAACGTTTAAGAAAATTGTGGTTTATATAGCAATTGAAAATAAAATAAGATGAGACATCTCTTCTCCAAGAGCTACGCGTCTGATTTTAGATACACACTCTTTCAAAAACAGAAAGAAAAGCTGCTCGTCTTCTGGCAAACGCGTTGCTTTTCCCACCGCCAGAGAACTCAAAGCATACAAAGTTTCTGCTAAACAGGGTCATCAGCTGCCAATCAATCTGAGCACACCTGCAAAGCAAGGAAAATGAAATGCAGAGATGGTGTGACACCTGAGGTTGTGGGATTTATGAAGTTATTATTATTATTATTTTTTTTTTTTTACGGAGACTAGGCATTCAGGTATGACAGGAGGAAACACTGTCAGAATGAAAGGCATCCTGTCCTTGAGACACATTCCCTGCTTATTATATGAACATAAAGATAAAAGGGTGCAGGGATTCCACAGATGACATGGTAATGAGCGAATGAGTGAGTGAGTGAGTGAGTGAGTGAGTGAGTGAGTGAGTGAGTGAGTGAGTGAATTAGAAAATAAATAAATAAAAGTAAGTAAATAAAGTAGATAAATACCAAAGTACAGTACGTAAGTCAGTACGTAAGTAACTAAGTAAGTACCTAAGTACCTATGTACGGAAGCGTATTGCTGACACCTGGAGAAATTTTTTTTTGGGGGCTTATGTAGTAATAATGTGATACGTATCAAGTAATAACGTGATACGTATCACGTTATTACTTGATACGTATCACGTTATTACTTGATACGTATCACGTTATTACTTGATACGTATCAAGTAATTACTTGATACGTATCAAGTAATTACTTGATACGTATCACGTTATTACTTGATACGTAACACGTTATTACTTGATACGTAACACGTTATTACTTGATACGTAACACGTTATTACTTGATACGTAACACGTTATTACTTGATACGTATCACGTTATTACTTGATACGTAACACGTTATTACTTGATACGTAACACGTTATTACTTGATACGTAACACGTTATTACTTGATACGTATCACGTTATTACTTGATACGTAACACGTTATTACTTGATACGTAACACGTTATTACTTGATACGTATCACGTTATTACTTGATACGTATCACGTTATTACTTGATACGTAACACGTTATTACTTGATACGTATCACGTTATTACTTGATACGTATCACGTTATTACTTGATACGTATCACGTTATTACTTGATACGTATCACGTTATTACTTGATACGTATCACGTTATTACTTGATACGTATCACGTTATTACTTGATATTATCACGTTATTACTTGATACGTATCACGTTATTACTTGATACGTATCACGTTATTACTTGATACGTATCACATAATTACTTGATAAGTATAGATGTCCATCCACATGGTATCAGCACCATTACCCATAATGCAAGTTCGCCCATACATAAATACTGAAAGTGCCTAACTGATGGAAAGTGAAACATACCGTAAGCTTTATTTTTGTTGGAACAAACTTTTTGTACACTTTTTTTATATAGACATGTTTCTAGAGTGCAGTATTTTTTTTTAAAGGTTTATACTTGACGGTCATGTTTTTTGGCTCTGTTGTTGAAGAAGAAAAAAAAGTTCAATGCAAACTTCAAATTGTGTGTAAGGTTTACACTAAATCCTAAAAGTGCCTAACAGATGGACAGTTAAGCATAAGCTTAATTTGTGTTTTCTAAATCTTTTTGTTCCTTTTTTATATGGCCATGTTGTGTCAAAGAGTACATTAGTTTTCTATAGGATGATGTTTTATGTCTCCGTTTTGAAAATTTGAAGGAAAATAAAGTTCAAAGCAAACTTTAAAATGTGTGTGTGTGAAGTGTTTAAAATTTAAAAAAAAATTAAGAAATGTTTAACCTGTTGTGTGCATTGTTATTTTTGACTTGTAGTTTTGCACCTTATGTGGC
Source organism: Garcialebias charrua (assembly GCA_038048925.1). NCBI lineage: Eukaryota > Metazoa > Chordata > Actinopteri > Cyprinodontiformes > Rivulidae > Garcialebias > Garcialebias charrua. Next base: position 21,957 of record JBBPBX010050886.1, read on the forward strand.
CTGTGAGCAGTTGAGCACAAACACAGCAACATGATCAGATCTGCAACCACATCGTGATTATTCACATCGATGATTACCCTTGGTGGCGGATGGTGTGAGTGTTCCACAGGTAAAAAAGTTGTAGCAGCTCCTGTAGAAGTTTAAATTTCTGTTAATACTTAATATTCAGTGGATGTCAGGTGCACATATTGTATGAGAAAGTTACCAATTTAGAAGAGTAACAAGTTGTGCTAATGCAGATTAAAATACTATATTTTACATATCATATATATATTTACATATATATACACACACAAACACATAAATATACATCTACTGTAAATATACATATGTGTATAAACGGGATTCCAAATAAAATGAGACATTAAACAAAGTGTGATTAAAAAATTAATGCAATGATATGGAGATGTGAAATGCCAATATTTTATTCAAATAGAACATAGATGACACATCAAAATGGTGATGATAATGCTAAATAGGTCAATTACACAACCGTATTGCTTATCCACATTATTCCTGAGGGTAGAAGCGATTTTTATTTTATTTTTTTAACTTTATTTAACAAATAATACAAAACAAAAAAGAACAAATTCTTACAATCAGTTACAAAAGGTGATTCATGACAAAGTGTAAATAAAACCGATAAAGATAAATAATACAAAAATATATATACAGTATATAAACTATATCAGGAAATTGAAATCAGACAAGAAACTAAGAAATTTGCCAGCATTTTTTCCATTTACATATTTTAAAGATTTTGCATCAGGATCAGAACTCCATCTTAAGAACTTCTGCATTTCTGCCATCGTGACATTTTCTGTGCCAAAATCAGCGCGGATTCGGGCAGGTGTCCCCTTCCTCTTTTCAACTTCAGTTATGAAATATCCTGCGATGACTTTAGGATCACTGCTTGTTGAGAAAGCATGAAGCCATATCATTTGTCTTGAAAAGCCATCGATGGCTCCGTTAATACAAATTAGCACTTTGAGATTTTTATTAATGAAAAGTGCATTATAAATGGAATTCATTATTATTATTATTATTATTAAATACCATACGGCTTCAGTTTATCATAGGAGTCAACGTGCCACATGAAATTAGGTCCAGGGTTTACATACACGCGTCGCTTCAGCCGCCTCCTTCTCCTTTGCTCCACACCACTGGGGTCCAGAAATGTCAGCAGGTGTCTCACTGTATTTTGAGTCACAACGTATCCACTCTGAATACATTTAAGGTGGTGAAACTTATATCCGTGATGATTACCAGAGCTCTCCAGCTGGTCAATGAGGAACGCAGCCACATGTAGAGGGTCCGACTGGTTTTTCCTTCTGTACAGTCCCATTCTGCTCAGGATTCTTCTCAGAGTGCGCATACAAATGATGATGTCATCCACAGTGTGAAGCATCATCAGTATCTCTCCATGTTTTAGACCAAGCATGAAGTAAAACTTGATCAAGTTCTGCAAATTAGCCATTGTTAGCATGCAGGCAAAAACAAGCGTATGGGCGAACTTGCATTATGGGTAATGGTGCTGATACCATGTGGATGGACCTCTATACTTATCAAGTAATAACGTGATACGTATCAAGTAATAACGTGATACGTATCAAGTAATAACGTGATACGTATCAAGTAATAACGTGATACGTATCAAGTAATAACGTGATACGTATCAAGTAATAACGTGATACGTATCAAGTAATAACGTGATACGTATCAAGTAATAACGTGATACGTATCAAGTAATAACGTGATACGTATCAAGTAATAACGTGATACGTATCAAGTAATAACGTGATACGTATCAAGTAATAACGTGATACGTATCAAGTAATAACGTGTTACGTATCAAGTAATAACGTGTTACGTATCAAGTAATAACGTGATACGTATCAAGTAATAACGTGTTACGTATCAAGTAATAACGTGTTACGTATCAAGTAATAACGTGTTACGTATCAAGTAATAACGTGTTACGTATCAAGTAATAACGTGTTACGTATCAAGTAATAACGTGTTACGTATCAAGTAATAACGTGTTACGTATCAAGTAATAACGTGATACGTATCAAGTAATAACGTGATACGTATCAAGTAATAACGTGATACGTATCAAGTAATAACGTGTTACGTATCAAGTAATAACGTGATACGTATCAAGTAATAACGTGATACGTATCAAGTAATTACTTGATACGTATCAAGTAATAACGTGATACGTATCAAGTAATAACGTGATACGTATCAAGTAATAACGTGATACGTATCACGTTATTACTTGATACGTATCACATTATTACTACATAAGCCCCCCAAAAAAATTTTCTCCAGGTGTCAGCAATACGCTTCCGTACCTATGTACATATGTAAGTAAGTAAATAAGTCAGTAAGTGCATACCCAAGTAAGTACCTAAGTACTTAAGAAAGTAAGTAAGTATGTAAGTAAGTAAGTAGGTAGGTAAGTACCTAAGTATGTACATAAGTAAATAAGTCAGTAAGTACGTACCCAAGTAAGTAAGTACCTAAGTACCTAACTGAGTAAGTAAGTAAGTACACAAGTATGTACCTAAGTAAGTAAGTACCTAAGTAAGTAACTACGTATATACATACATAAGTAAGTACCTAAGTAGGTAAGTAGGTACCTAAGTACCTAACAGCTTGCCCTGTACTCTCTAAAAAAAGCTAAGTCTGGTCCTCTGGACATTCAAAAAACAAAATAAAACTTGTTGGAGCAAGCTGGACAGGCAGCAGTTGTGGAAAAGTAGCAGTTTTATGGACGGCGGTTCTACAATGTAAACAAATGGAGAATCCGGAGGAGGGAGGGAGGAACGGAGGAAATG
>JBBPBX010050887.1:0-13370 GCA_038048925.1 Garcialebias charrua
TGTGGGATCGAAGAAAAAAGCCCACCAACACTTACCCTAGACACACACACACACACATAAAATAGTAAATTGTTGTTTGTACATATTTCTACATAGATTAGACAAACACAATGAAAAAGTTAATTAGTTGGCTTTAGAGGTGCTAGAGGGAGTTTTTATCTTCATGGAGAGCCGAGCTGCTAGTCCTCAATTTTAAGCATGGTAAACAAAAACACTTACACCAGATTTACAATACCAGAGTACGTGGAATTTACTTTTATTTTATTTATTTTTTAGAAATTTCAGCTTCTCTGTGTTTAAGTTCCATTAGATGTAGTGTTGATTGTGTGTCAGCTTATCATTATCATTACCTAAAGGCAGCTCTGAATACTGCTGAAGTGCACACAACTTTAATGCAAACACAACAATCGGCAGGACAACAAGCACATTTCTTAAAAACGGATAAAAATATAACAATAGTTTATTTTGTTAATCCCCAATGGCAAAATTATTTCTATGCATTGTTCCCAACACACATGTGGAGCAGAGGGCTCTGTTTAATGCAGCAGTTGGAGGATTAAGGACCTTGCTCAAGGGTCCACAGTAGGGCAGAGATAAGAAGGGGAATTTAACACATTTGTGTCAAATATAAAACAGTCCTGCATCGCTTTGCATCGCTTTGAATGAGAACATGCGGCTGCGCGCTGGCTCTGGCTGCGCGCTGGGACAGGTGGAACTCAGCAGAGAGGAGGAGAGGAGGAGGGAGGAGGGAGCGATAACTTGACTTTTGGCCAAAAAAACAAAAGAAAACTCCAGATAAGGGATTAAGAAGGGGAAATTAATAAATTTGTATCACATATAAAACAGTCCTGCATCGCTTTGCATCGCTTTGAATGAGAACATGCGACTGCTCGCTGGCTGCGCTGGGACAGGTGGGGGTGTGGGTTAGGGGCCAAAAACTCCGCCCCTTCTGTTCTCTGATTGGTCCGGTCAAAAATCTACTGGAGAAATCGTTGTCTATGGCAGAAGTCCCAGACTGAGCAGTGAAGGGAAATGAGAATTGAGCGGAGCTGTGCAGGAAGGCGAGGGCCAGGCTAGTCTAACCCTAACCTGAACCAAAACTTAATCCACACCATACCTCTAAACCTAACTAGTAAAGCACAGGAGAGCTGCAAATAAAGTGAGGACCTTGAAGCGGTCCTCACTTTACATCAAAGACCTCACTTTGATAGTAACTATGGCACAAATGGTCCTCACTCTGGAGTAAATACAAGTACTCTTGTACTGTGGCGTCAGTCAAGCCACCATTGCACGATTACAACTGGTTCAGAACGCAGCTGCCTGATTTTTAACCAGTACAGGAAAAGAGAGCACATTACACCAGTCTTGGCCTCCCTGCACTGGCTACTGGTTCATCTTAGAGTCCAGTTCAAAATACTCCTGCATGACTATAAATCACTGAACAGTCTCGCCCCCCCACCCCTCTCTGATTTGCTACAGCCGTATGTCCCACCACGTTCTCTGAGGTTAGCAGACCAGTTGCTCCTCACAGTTCCAGGAACTCGTCTTAAACACAGAGGTGACAGGACCTTCTCTGTAGCAGGACCAAGACTCTGGAACGAGTTACCTCTGCTTGTCAGACAGGCCCCCTCCCTCACAGTTTTCAAATCCGGCTTAAAAACTTACTACTATTCCGTAGCTTTCAACACCAGAAGATCTGTGTTTTGAACCTGTTTGCTTCACACAGGTTAGTCGTTTTATTATCTGTGAGCTTTTTATGTCTATATTCTGTTTTTACTTCATTTAGTATGTTGCATCAAACGGGTTATTCACTAAACTCTCGGTCATGTGTTCATTCAGTTTGCACTACTTCTCATATTTGCACTAATGTTTGTATTACATTACTGCCTATAGTCATACTACTGTTTACATTCACTGTTTACATTTATTAATACTGTTTACATTTATTACTACTGCTTTACATTTATTACTACTGTTTACATTTACACTACTTTTATCTACACTACTGCAGATACATATACAGCATTCTCTGACTAGCCTTATCTAAGGATGCCAAATGTGCCTTACTTCATATGCCACTTTGCCTCTATACCAACATCAACTACCTCATACATATACTGTGTACATTAACTTATATGCTGCTGTGCCACTCTTTGCAAATGTCAACGCTAGAAACTTCAGTTTATTTTATAGATATACGTTTTATACTTTTTATACTACTATGCAAAAACTCAGGACAGTATTACACTTTTATTATTTCATTTTATGCTTATGTTCATTGGGTGTTTGGTGTTTCAGTGTTGGTGTAAATTTTCATACTTTTATACTATTATGAAAAAACTCAGGACAGTGTTACACTTTTTTACTATTTTATGCTTATGTTTATTAAATGTTTTAGTGTTTAGTGTTTAGATGGTTACTGTTGCACCGAGGGACTGAGAGAAACGCAATTTCGGTCCTGTGTATGTCCTGTACATATTGCAGTTCTGACAATAAAGTTGACTTTGACTTTGACTTTGCTTATGTGTTGCTTGTTTTTCTATTTGTACAGCATTTTGGTTGGCCTTGTCGCTGTTTTAAGTGCTCTATAAATAAAATGGTATGGTATGGTATCATTGAACTGCGTCCTAGGGTGTCCTGGTGCCAAGAGCACATATGGACACCCTTATGCTTGAACATGGTGTTCATTATGGACAATCCATGCAAGCACAGAAGTCCAATAACAGAACACCACTCAGGTTCAGATCAGGGGGCCCGTTTCTCCTAACCACACCCCTCCAGGTCTCACTGTCATTGCTCATGTGAGCATTGAAGTCTCCCAGCAGAACAAGGGAGTCCCCAGGAGGCGCACTCTCTAATACCCCCTCCAAGGACTCCAAAAAGGGTGGGTAATCTGAGCTGCCGTTTGGTGCATAGGCACAAACAACAGTCAGAGCCCGTCCCCCCACACGTAGGCGAAGGGAGGCTACCCTCTCGTTCACCGGGGTGAACCCCAACGTACAGGCACCAAGATGGGGGGCAACAAGTATGCCCACTCCTGCTCGGCGCCTCTCACCAGGGGCAACTCCAGAGTGGAAGAGTGTCCAACCCCTCTCAAGGAAACTGGTTCCAGAGCCAGAGCCATGTGTTGAGGTGAGTCCGACTATTTCTAGTCGGAACCTCTCAACCTCACACACTAGCTCAGGCTCCTTCCCCACCAGAGAGGTGACATTCCATGTCCCAATGGCCAGCTTCTGTAGCCGAGGATCAGACCGCCAGGGTCCCCGCCCTCGGCCACCACCCATCCCACATTGCACCCGACCCCTTTGGCCCCTCCCACAGGTGGTGAGCCCATGGGAAGGGGGACCCACGTCTCCTCTTCGGGCTGTGCCCGGCCGAGCTCCATGGGTAAAAGCCCGGCCACCAGGCGCTCGCCAGCGTGCCCCACCTCCGGGCCTGGCTCCAGAGTGGGGCCCCGGTGACCCGCGTCCGGGCGAGGGAAAACTTAGTCCATTAATTTTACTCATCATAAGGGGTTTTTGGGCTGCACTTTGTCTGGTCCCTCACCTAGGACCTGTCTGCCTTGGGTGACCCTACTAGGGGCATGAAGCCCCTGACAGCATAGCTCCTAGGATCATTGGGACACTCAAACCCCTCCACCACGGTAAGGTGGCAGCCCAGGGATAGGGACTGAATACTTTACTAAATAAAATCATTTCAGTAAAATTAACCAGTGTTTTTTTGTTTTTGTTTTTATATAATACTGCAAAGTAACATGTTAAGTTAATTTTGTCAAATGAATAACTATGATTTATGTTTTTTGTTATACCACAAAATTTATTGTTATTGTCAGAATACTCTGAAATATCACAATATTATATTTGAGCCATATCGCCCACCCCTACCATGTCAAACTGATTTGCTTACAAAAACAATACAAGCTTACTAAGCATGCATGAGCTTGCATCAGGGTACTTAACAAAAGTTTTTTTTTTTCTGGTTCGGGCCTCTAATTTACAGTTAATTAGTTGGGTCGGGTCTGACTCGGACAAAATGCCTATGGGCTCAGGCCATGCCACGTCAAAATTTTTTAGACCCGAATGCAACTACAGGGAAGTACTCAAGCCCCTCCACCATGTTAAGGGGGTGACTATGGGGGTGACATAATGTGATGCCAAAAATATGTTAATGAAACTAATATTTAGTTTGTTTTAGGTGTATGAAGTGATTTCTCATGTTGTTTTATGTTCATATTAACGCCTGTGTCTAAGAATAATGTGTTTATGAAACAACTTCAATCGTTACATTACAAACTGAACATACAATGACTGTTTTATTTCCTGAACAAGCGTTTCAACAAATGTTCAGAGTGGTTGGACTTCTTCCTGTTTGTGTATAAAATATTATAGAGCTGCATTGTTTGTATACAAATAATTTGGTGGGGGGTACGGTACATTGATATTTATTTTTTAATTATTCTTAACCAAATTATTTTAAAAGATATATTTTAATGTCTGTGAAATTAACCCCCCCCACCTCCCCACCCTTTTTTTTTTTAGGCCATTTCCATGTTTTTGTTGGAGATCTAAGTCCTGAAATCACCACAGATGACATAAAAGCAGCGTTTGCTCCATTTGGGAAAATATCGTAAGTTCAATGTCTTTTTAAATATTTATTTTTATAGTTTAACAAGTGTCAGGATTTGTTTGCTTGTCAACGCATCTTAACCACACGTACCACCTTGTTTTTATTTTTTAACTGATACAAAAAAAAAAACAATCTAAAATATTCTTCACTTCCAACATCCGACATGGAATTACAACGACTTGGATTACTTGATTTGACCATTTCGTGAATTGATTTAGGAACTGTTAAGCTCAGGAACACTTCTGATATAACGTCAGCTAAGAAATATATTTTTTCTCAGCAAAGAAATAATAGTTTTTTACCTTGTTTTCATGAAAATTCCTTCGTGGCGGCAGCCATTTTAACTGACGACGTCAGTCGACGTCGTTCAAAACTCCACCTTCTGTTCTCTGATTGGTCCGGTCAAAAATCTACCGGAGAAATCGTTGTCTATGGGAGAAATCCCAGACCCTAGTACAAAGCGAAGTGAAGGACAAGGGTCTGGTTTTAACCAGGCTATAAATTTGATAAAATAGTTAGAAAGCATAATGTTGCTCTGGTTTATCTCATTCCTCAGTTTTAAAGGCTGAGCTGAGAAAACCTCACTCCCAAACTCTTCTCTTTGAATTGAGAAAGCTTTTCGGATGAGAAGCGAAACGTCTTCTGTTACAAATAAAGTCCAGTTGTTTCTGTATTGAACACCCTTTTTTGATTTTTATCATGTCCTGGATGACTGAGAATCTTCACCAGCACATCTTACATGATACATACATAGTAAATAAAGTCATCAAACATGCCAACATCTGTTATGGATGCTCAAGTTCAGTTAAAGGAGACCACAGATAGGTTTTTAAAATGTTTATGGTATGTCTGTGGGCTATCCAGACAATGTTTATTCAATTTAATACACAAAATAATTCTTAGATAATCAATTATACCCTTTTTAATTCTGCAATTTTTAACTTTTGTTTTGAACGACTAGTTTATGTTAATGAGCTCTCATGGCCACGCCCTTCAAAGATCTGTTTACATTTACTCCGCCTTCTGTAACAGCCAGTCTCTGTAATCTGTTGTTTTAAAATTAGCTCTTTTTTTATTACTCATTTGACTTAGGCCCTGTACACACGTAGCCTGGTGTTTGAAAAATGAATATTTGCGCAAAAAAAAAAAATCTCTGTCCATACATGTTCGAATTATATTTAAAATGTTTGTCTACCGTACATGTCCCGTTTTATTTCACCATAGAGCAGGGGTGGGCAATTATTTTTTCCATGGGGCCACATGAGAAATATAAAATATTGTGGGGGGCCGGGCCAAATGACATAATTCAATACTGCATAATATTAATAGTATTTCTTTATTAAAAGCAGTAAATATCATTGTTTAGACAAACTGGTAAAAGTATTAGTTATGATAAATCAACAAAATGACAGGTTTCTTTACAAAAAATGTCATTTACTCAATGAAATTTCCCAGTACACTGAATATTTTACTATTTGTGACTGATTTTATTAGTGATCATTTTCAGCCATAATCACCCAAAAGCACATTTTGAGTTTCATGTTCTGCTGGAAAGAGGTTCTTATCTTTCTAAAGACATCACAATATTGCCTTTGTACTTCAAATATTATGAAACATCGTATAATAGTGATTGTCACTGAACTGTGATTTTGAGTCCCTGCTCACTGGTTGGTGCCTTTACAATTGAAGTCTAACCACCTCATTTGATGTTTCTTAGTTATTTTTTCTTGTTCGGTGAGAGAAATCTGGTCTCTGTTGGACTTTAACGAGAGCATTAGTCAGGTTGAATGTCTGAGGTGGAGATGAGAAGCAAAGCTGGCAGATGATCATCAGTGAAAGATGATCTACACCTGGATTTGGTAAATGTCATCACTGTTTGTTCACATGTTATTATCATCATTTTGTACGTGAATTTAAAAAAAAAACATCAAAATTAAAGCAATGCAGTTCACAAATCAGGTAAAATTAGAAACTATGTTTTTGTTGTAACTCCCCTTACGGGGGCCGGTCAGAGTCAACCAAAGGGCCGCATGTGGCCCTGGGGCCGTACAATGCCCAGGTCTGCCATAGAGCGTTGTAAAGAATACAGTATGCTGAACCCATAGGTGGCAGTGTAGTGCTGTCACAACCCCTTCAACTCAGCCGCCACTTCCTGTTATTTATTTATTTATTTTCTTTAGTTTATGTGGACAGACCGCAAGGTTGGACTACTATTAAATACCTTGTTGGAGTACAAAATTAATAAAACGCAGGAAGATGTCGACTGGGAACCATGTCAGAACAGGTATGTTGACATTTTAGCACTTTTTTTAGAGCATTATGTGACGTCCGCGCCGCAGCAGCTGGAGGAGGTGGAGCAGAAACCTCCAGTTCTGAAGTCCACACGCAGACGCGAACGCGGAGAGTTCTCAAATCTCCACTTTGGTCGGAGTTTTGTTATTATTCGTTTATAGTTGCATCAACCGGAGTTCACGTGTGGATGAAAGGCCAAACCGCATGATAAACTGTTCGGTTTTACTGATAAACGGCTACGTGTGTATAGGGCCTTACTGTTAGTGCTAGCTTAAGATAACTTACCAAAAGCCGTCTGCGCGCGCCGCCATTATCTGCTCCTTTTAGCCCAAATCAGAGGCTAAAAATAGCTCGTTCCTCCTCCGCTCGTTGCATGCGGCGCTTTTGGGAGCGATCTCTGCTCGAGTCCAGACATGCACAAAGTTCACTGAGTGTTTCCAGTTAATTTATCCGTATGAGGCAACCTCTGACCGGACCCCACACTCCTCAAAAGCTAGCAGCTCCCAGCCAGCTCCCAGCAGCTACCGGGCGCAGATGGTCTCTTGACCGCAGATGGGTTGAGCCGCACCAGGGGTTGCTAGGCAGTGGCGTAGGCAAGGGGGGTTCGAGGGGTTCGAACCAGAGCCATATAAAGTGAGAGTTCCGACACTTCCATAGAGTTCCATTGTAAGAATGGAATGCGGAAGTCACGTGGGTCATGGAGGGGGCGATTTGTTCCATGGCTCGGGTTACAGTTTGACGCTGCCTGCAGTAGCGCTCTGTCGCCGCCAGAGGGCGCAGCTCCACAAGGTTTCCATAGCCGTAGTTTGGAACGATTGACCGCCTGTCGGCGAGTTCAAAGAGTGTCGGAACTCTCACTTTATATGGCTCTGGTTCGAACGAACTGCGCACTTTTAAAGGAGAAGTTGACCAAGCTAAATTAACATGCCTCAATAGGTAAGTGGAAACTGCGTTGGTTTTCCGTCCCAAACCTTATGGGTTCAATTCCCACATGGTATAACGTTTTTTAAAAAAAATTCATTCCAGATTAAAAAAACACAAGAAAACTATTTACAAAACAACAAGAAATAAAACCATACATGAAATGAAAGGAAGCAGAAGAAGAAAATAATCTTATCTGCCTTTTCTCAAACTAATTTTTTTCCCAACATTCTTTTATTGGATAAAAAAGTAGAATGTGTTAACAGGCATAACTCCTTTTTTTTATCCAATAAAAGACAAACGTAAAATTAGTTGTTTGAATCGAGTGTTGGAAAAAAAAATAGTTTGAGAAGGGGCAGATAAGATTATTTTCTTCTTCTGCTTCCTTTCATTTCATGTATGGTTTTATTTCTTGTTGTTTTGTAAATAGTTTTCTTGTGTTTTTTTAATCTGGAATGAATAAAAAAAACAAAAAAAAAAACGTTGTACCATGTGGGAATTGAACCCACAAGGTTTGGGACGGAAACCCAACGCTGTTTCCACTAACCTATTCAGGCATGTGAATTTAGCTTGGTCAACTTCTCCTTTAAACGAACCGCCCTTCATAAAATTCTGGCTACGCCCATGCTAGGTGAGGGGTTGAACTAAAGGTGCGGGGGGATTATCCTGGCGCTTGCGACGTCACAAGCGCAAGGATTTGAAAACGAAGTGTTTCTATCAAAAATAAATAAATATACTTAGAGTAAATAAACCACTGGGTGCATTTTTTTGGCACTAGGACTGTTTTTTTATGAAGTACATACCTAGCCTGGTTAAAACCAGACCCTTGTCCTTCACTTCGCTTCGTACTAGTGTAACAATCTCCCTTTTAAACGTGAGCTTGTACACGCTCAAGAGAGTTCTTTTAACTAGTTTTGAATGTAATCAGGAAACTGAGAACAGCACTAGACCGTCATAAATAAATATTATAGAAAAAATGAATAAATAAATAAATTTGGACACGTCAACTTCAGGGTGCCGTAGGGCGTGGCTGTATTAATCAAACAAAAATCAGCTGTTCCAATTGTGATTCAAACATAATTAGTTACACACAAGCACATTTACATTAACATAATAAAGTTTCTGAAAAAGTTCAAGTTCCCATAAACTTCCCCCAGAGAGATCTCTCGTTAATTATAATAAATTGTCCCATGAAAAAAAGTCGGCCGTTAGTCACTCAAAAAATATTCAAAAATGAAAGACTCGTTGGGGCCCATATGATCCTCCAGTCTCTCACAACGACAGGAGGAGGATAAAACAAATGATAAGGAAACGTCTCACCGGGTTTGCGTCTGTCCCAGCTGTTTCCTTCTCTCAACCTGGAGCGTTCTCCTCCAGTATCGCTCCAAGGAATCCAGACCGATCCTTCCCAGGGTGTCACTTTAAGTCAATCTGTGAAAGTCTTCTCCTTCCCTCCTGAGTTGGGTCTAACTTCAGCATGAAGCCCAACTACAGATGTCCTGTGTTGATTCGGGAGCTCCACCGGTCCGTGCGCAGCGTCTCAGCACGTGTTTTCACCTGCCACACCCCCCTGCAGCGCTCAACTCATTGTCCTTTTATCAGCTCCGGTAAAGCTGTGAGTCACGTGACCCAGATAATTTTTCCAGTGGATACTTTTGAGACTGAAACACACAACTACAAGACATTCTTGTATTTATATTAACACAAACATTTTATTTATGTTCCCTTTATTTAGGACCAAGGTAAACCTTTTTTTTTTTCACAAATACAGTCATTTAGTGTGATGTCACAGATCCCCCCCCCCCTGCCGGAGGCACCTGGACCTGAACTCCATAATAGGGTTTTAGATTCACCACATTAACTGTATCTATTTTTTTATTCTGGTCTGTCCACTGTATCTGGTAATTCACAGGACCTAATTGTTTCCTCACAACAGCTGGACCTGACCATCTAGGCGCTAGCTTTGAGGAAAATCTGTCAGAGGCTTTGGAGAGAGGATGGGACCGAACCCAGACTAAGTCTCCCGGCAAGAGCTGTACACTTCTCCTACGGGCATTATAATACTTAGCTTGTCGGGCCTGGTTCAACCCTATCTTCCGCTTAACCTGTTCAATCATTTCTTTGTGTCTATCCAGGAATTTATAGTGTGTCTGCTGAGGACTAGGAGAGTGGCCAATGATTCTCTCCAATGGACCTTTGAGAGGTTGACCAAGAGTAAGCTCGGCCGGCGACTTTCCAGTTGTCTCATGCTGTGCAGCGTTGATGGCAAACCTAAACTCTTGGATCCAATTATCCCAGTTGATATGGTGTTCTCCCACAAAGGAGGATATCATTGTTTTGATCGTTCTATTTGACCGTTCAGTAAGATTGGCTTGGGGATGATAGCTTGTAGTGAACTTTTGAATCACACCCCAAGTGCGACAGAGATTTTCCATCTCGTGGCTCGTAAATTGAGGGCCACGATCTGATACCAGCTCTCGAGGAACACCAAAACGGGTAAATATTTCATTCTTTAAGATGCTGGTAATTTTCTGAGCTTTGCTGTCTTTCAGTGGAAACATTTCTACCCACTTAGTGAAATAGTCCACGATTACCAACAGGTATTTGTTTCCCTTCTTGCTTCGGGGAAGAGGACCCATCAAGTCAATGCCGATCTTTTCCCATGCTTCGGTTACTGTAGTAGGCTGCATGAGCCCCGCTGGCTTCTGATTGTCCGGTTTATATTTTTGGCAGGTGACACAGGTTTTAATGTAGGCCCAGACGTCTTTCCTGACTGTGGGCCACCAGGCTACTTCCAGTATCCTTAACAATGTTTTTAGTTTCCCTAAGTGTCCACTTAGAGGGTGGTCATGAAAATAACTGAGAAACTGGGTTATCATAGACTTGGGTACAACCAGCTGAAACTTTTCTCCTTGGTCCGTGACCAAAGACTTCCTGTACCAGACATCCTGGACTTTACAGAACCCTATTCTGTTGGGGTTCTTATTAGCAGATGATTGGACCATGTCAAGCAGGGTGGAATCTTTCGCCTGAGCCTCCTTGATGTCAGCCAATGCCAAAGGTAACTCTGACCCAGATTTAGAGATGGTCGCTGCAATGTACGCCCTGGGGATTTCACACACTGCTCTTGACAGCGCGTCAGGAACCAAGTTATGTAAACCTTTTCTGTATTTGACTTTGAAGTGGTATTCTTGCAACCGAAGCACCCATCGGGTCAAGCGAGAGGTTGCCTTTGTACAATTAAATGCCCAAGTTAATGCTGCATGGTCAGTATATAAAGTGAACTCTGATCCTTCTATGAAATGCCGCCACTTCTCAACAGCCCACACAACAGCCAAGCATTCTTTCTCTGAGGTGGAATAATTACACTCCGCACCCCTCAGGGTTCTGGATGCAAAGGCAATGACTCTCTCTCCCTCAGGTGTCATTTGCACAAGTACCGCACCCAGTCCAACATCACTGGCATCTGTGTGTATCTCAAATGGCAGTTGGAAGTTGGGTTGCATTAATATGGGGGCCTCTACCAGGACCTGTTTTAAATGTTCAAATGCCCGCTGGCAGTTTGGACACCATTCCCAATTGTTGGCTTTTTTGAGAAGATGGTATAAAGGTGCAGCTATGTCAGCAAAATGGGAAATGAATTTGTGGTACCAGCCTACCAACCCCAAGAATCGCTGAAGTGATTTCTTATCAGTGGGTACGGGGTAATTTGTGATTGCCAGGCTCTTACTTGGATCTACACGAACCCCACTCCCAGCCACTATATGACCCAAAAATTTAAGTTCTGGTTGAAAGAAGTTGCATTTTCCCAGATTCAAAGTCAAGTTTGCTTGGTGTAATTTGGCAAAAACTGCCTCCAAATCTTTCATATGTTGTTCTGGTGTAGGAGAGAAAATGATCACATCATCTATGTAAACAAAACAAATTTTTCCTCTCAGGTCTCCAAGCACTCTTTCCATGAGTCTCTGAAACGAGGCACCAGCATTCTTCAGTCCAAAAGGCATACATTTAAACTGATATAATCCAAAAGCTGTTATTACTGCCGTTTTGGCTTTACTTTCTTCAGCCACAGCCATTTGCCAGTAGCCTGATTTCAAATCCAAAGTGCTAAACACTGAAGCTCCATTCATTGATTCCAGCAACTCATGGATTAGAGGCATGGGGTAGGCATCCTGTCTTGTTTTAGCATTTAAGGCCCTATAATCCACACAAAACCTGAACGTCTTATCAGGTTTTGGGACAAGAACCACCGGAGAAGCCCAAGAAGATTGAGAGGGCTCAATGATGCCGTCACTAAGCATTTTTTCAATATGGTCTTTGATTATCTGTCGTTTAAAGGGTGACACCCTGTAGGCTCTTGCTCGAACTGGTAACTCATCTGTGGTGTAAATGTTGTGCACTTCCATAGATGTTTTTCCCAAAGTATCTGCACACTGTGGGCCAGGTTTGAAGAAGTTGGGTAATCTCTGGTGGATGATTCAAAACTGTTGTTCTTAAGTCTGCTGAGAAGTCCTCTGTGTTTCTCATGGGCAAAGCCACAATCAGGCTCACGTGTGATGGACCCAGACCCAATGAGGAAGTGCTTGGTGGTGAAGCCATAAAGGGGTAAAATGAATAACCCCGGGGGCCTTTGACTCCATATGTGTTATCACCCAGATTAATAATAGTCGATGTTTTTGTCAAAAAGTCCAACCCTAGAATAATGGGAAATGTGAGGTTAGTGTCTTCTACAATAAATGTGTCCAAAGCCCACATCATTCCATGCCAACAGTACAGAATAGTTGTTTTTCCCAAAGCACTGTAGGTTTTTCCATTGGCTAGGGCAAACTTTTGGTTGTCAGCATGTTCATCTGCCTGAGCCATTTCCTGCCACAGGCTATGCTTCATCAGTGTGAATGTGCAGGCGGTATCCAAGACAGCGTTACATGTCTTATCTCGGATTTCTATGGGAACATATAAAAGGGAAGGTGTTGTCCTCTGGCCTCGTTGTACTACGGACACCACATCTGCTGGTCTTTTGAAGTTCCCTTTAGGATATTGTTTTCCTGGTGCTTTTCCTTTGGTCTTTTGCTGGTCAACTTTCCCCCAATAGGCCTTAGCTCCTGCACAGTCTCTTTCCACCTGGGACCCAACGGTAACCAGCTGGTCCATCGTGGTGACAGTTCCTCTGAGGCAACCAGCCAGTTTAGGATTGCAGTTGTTTAGGATCCTTCTTACTAGGTCGGCTTCAGAGATATCTGGCTTCCACCTTAAACACAAGGCCCGATAGTCGAAGGCAAAGTCCCTCAAACACTGCTCTGGTAACTGCACCATGTCCCATAGTTTTTCTTCCACCTCCGCGAGGTAGTCTGGGGGAAGAAATGCAGCATAGAAAGCTTCCTTAAATTCCATCCAGTTCTCAGCTGTGAGCAGGTCCTTTCAAGACACCAGTTAAAGCCCCAATTAATTCAGGGTCAGAGAGTGGTCTCACCGACAAGAAAGTTTCACACTGGTCAATGCAGTTCAACACATCAGTCACCTCTCGTGCCCCT
>JBBPBX010050888.1:5657-24798 GCA_038048925.1 Garcialebias charrua
ATTATCCAATGTGTGTTTGGCTGGTGGCTTTATCTTAACAATAGTGTGAACTGTAATTGGGATGAGTTTTAAATGTATCCTGTTTTCATGAACAGATGTTAGGCTATAGAAATGGAGTGATATAAAGTGTAAAATATTTGTAATTGGAGGTGACAAGCATGTTGAGGTTTGTGACTAATGTCAGAGAAGTCTTGGTAACTTAAAGTAAAGATCCATGTGTGACATTGCCAGTGCAAACAATGATTTAGCAGAGGATGGTTTCGATCCATCGACCTCTGGGTTATGGGCCCAGCACGCTTCCGCTGCGCCACTCTGCTATACACCCCAGATGGGACTTGAACCCACAATCCCTGTCTTAGGAGGCCAGTGCCTTATCCATTAGGCCACATGTGTCTGTTTAAAAAAATTACTGAGCCAAGTTTAAAGGCACAACAATACAACTGTTCTTTTGCTTTTAGCTTGTCTATGCAGATCAAGCAGCATCACCAGTGTGTACCTTGGTCTACATTAGCCAAGTGGAAAACAAAACAATAAACAATTTTGTTGGTAATTCACAAAGCCTCAGAGTTGTTGACTTAGGTCAAAATTCTACAGTCTTCCAGCATGCCATGGATCAGAGTCAGTCTTGCATATACCGGTAAGTTAATATGTACAATTTGGACAAAGGTTAAAAAATGCTGTAGGAAATCATATTATTGAGTGACAATGTTCCATACATTACAAATTAAAGTTGCAGTATGTAGCTTTTTTTATAAACATATTTCTTCTCTCAGTCACTATTTTTTGTCAGAGTGATGTTAAACAGGTAATCTTTGAGAAATACTATATTCCTCTGGCGTCTCCCGGTGGTTAAAATAGCATTTATAAAAACCAGAGCGGGCCGTTTTTGACCAGCCAATAAAAACAGAGTTATTTTCATGAACGAGCTTCCCCCGCCCTCCCCCCGCCTCTCCCAGCGGCAGCGCGCAGCAGCCGGGCACGCTCCCGTCTCAAACAGTAGCTGTTTCAAGATGGCGGAGGTGGCGAGAGCCTCGAGTGCTCAGAGGATTGCAAAGCGATGCAGAGTTAGCAACTTTCCTGCTTGAAAAGTAAGTGTCTTTGCTTGACTCATGTGATAGCGCAAATGCCATGATATTATCTACAACAGGCTAAAACCGTTTTCCGGCCTACAGCTGACGTGATGCTAATGGCAGCAGCTAACTCATTCAACCTCAGTATTGTTTTGATACGTACATTTAGTTATCCTAACTTATTGTATTGTGGATCAGCGTGCAGATATGTTGAAAGTACTGTAACTGCGCTGTCTGTGTAAGAGAGGCATGATCACAACTAGCAATTAGCATATTGTCTGCAGATCATTTGGTGTTCATAATCTAAAAGTCTGTTAGTTGTACTACACAATATATGTTGTTGATGCATACATCTCAACCTCTTTGGACGTTTACCTGTATAAAGGGCCTCAAAAATTATTAATTTTTGGAATAAAATCTGTAAAACTTGCGGTGGGGTGGACGAGTTTGCTGCGGACATGAGCCTGCAGTGAAGCAGGATGAAAGGAGAGCATAAAAAGTTCAAATTTTACTTCTAGCAGCAGAACAGGATGGAAGATGGCTGTTTGATGCTATTTTTTAAATCATCCTACATGCTTTGATATGTTAGATAAATTTGTCATTGTGTGATAAATGTGTTGAAAAGAATATCTGATTATTGTTTGAACTACATTATATGTTTTTATGCAGAGATGATGACTTTGGGGAAGGTCTCAGAAGTGAATTTGGGGAGACTCCCATTCAGGTTTTGGAAACAAGGTAAGTAAGGGGAAACTGTATTTATGTCAAGATTATTTTATGGTTTGCACTGCAACTAATATAACTGTGATCATAATATTATTACACAATTTTACTTCTAGCAGCAGAACAGGATGGAAGATGGCTGTTTGATGCTATTTTTTAAATCATCCTACATGCTTTGATATGTTAGATAAATTTGTCATTGTGTGATAAATGTGTTGAAAAGAATATCTGATTATTGTTTGAACTACATTATATGTTTTTATGCAGAGATGATGACTTTGGGGAAGGTCTCAGAAGTGAATTTGGGGAGACTCCCATTCAGGTTTTGGAAACAAGGTAAGTAAGGGGAAACTGTATTTATGTCAAGATTATTTTATGGTTTGCACTGCAACTAATATAACTGTGATCATAATATTATTACACCATTTTAAAATGTAGATGGTAAGGTTGTATGTCTAATATTGTTTATGAAATGTATTTCCACCAGATATTACGGTAGGCAGAAACAAAAACCAAAGTTTAATAGTTGTTTTTATATAATCCATCCATCCATCCATCCATTTTCTTCCTCTTATCCGGGGTCGGGTCGCGGGGGTAGCAGCCTAAGTAGGGAGGCCCAGTCTTCCCTCTCCCCAGCCACTTGGAGCAGCTCCTCTGGGGGAATCCCAAGGCGTTCCCTGGCCAGCCGAGAAACATAGTCCCTCCAGCGCGTCCTGGGTCTTCCTCTGGGTCTCCTCCCGGTGGGACATGCCCGGAACACCTCACCAGGGAGGCGTCCAGGAGGCATCCTAACCAGATGCCCGAGCCACCTCAACTGGCTCCTCTCGATGTGGAGAAGCAGCGGCTCTACTCCGAGTCCCTCCCGGATGACTGAGCTTCTCACCCTATCTCTAAGGGAGAGTCCAGACACCCTGCGGAGAAAACTCATTTCAGCCGCTTGTATCCGAGATCTTGTTCTTTCGGTCACAACCCAAAGCTCATGACCATAGATGAGGGTGGGAACGTAGATCGATCGGTAAATTGAGAGCTTTGCCTTTTGACTCAGCTCTCTCTTCACCACGACAGACCGGTACAGCGCCCGCTTCACTGCGGACGCTGCACCTATCCGCCTATCAATCTCACGCTCCAGTTTTTATATAATGTATTTCTTTATTGTTATGGCTTTTCTGTGCTGCAATTTTAGTGGACATAAAATTAGAATAATACAGATGCACAATATTGACAATAAATATCTTTGAAGCTTATTTTTTTTATTATTTTATTTTTCTAACCACGTCACAGAAAATGTACAACTTTATAAATTTAAGAATTTTTAAAAAGATGACTTAATTAAAATTCTGTGTTCATGTATAACATACACAGACCAAAAACATGCATGTTAGACTGATTGGTAACTCTAAATTGACCCTAGGTGTGAGTGAGACAGGTCTCTCTTGTAAATGAGTCCCCGTGGCTCAACGAGGCTAGCCTGTATAAATAAAGGTTGAATGAATGAATGTTCTTCTTCCTCAGGTTGTCAGCGCTGTCCTGTTGATGATGATGGTGGTGGTGGTCCCACAGACAGCAGCAAAGCCACACAGGAAGTCCTTTGAAGGATTAGCAGAAGAAACGGTCCCTCTGCGTTTGGACCCAAACAATTTAGTTCCCAGCCTAAAAGTCAGTTCTTTGGCCAGCGACTCCATCTCACCGTGGACCTACAAGTGAGGCTTCAGCTCCTCAGTGTGTTGTCCTTCATGAAGCTCAGAGTCCTGTTAACAGTTTTTTGTCTCCTCTCTGTCCTCAGCATCTCCAGGGATGACAACATGTACCCTCATGCGCTGTCGCAGGCTCACTGTTTGCTCAAAACCTGCCTGGACCACCAAGGACTGGAGGACGGGGGCCTGGAGTCCCGTCCCATTCTGCATCAGGTGCTGGTTCTGAGGCGAGTCAAGACGCCAGGGCCAGGCACAGCTACCACTACCGCCTGGAGTCCAAACTCATCTCAGTGGGTTGCACCTGCGTGAGACCGAAGGTGATCAACCAGCACTGAGGACTGACCCATGGAGACCAGATGAAGACCATCTCCACGTGGGGTGTCCTCCAAAGATCTGTGGCAGGGTGTGGCCTTGGGGCAATTTCAATCCCAAAAATCCTCAATTAAAAGAAAAGAACTTTTAAACGAGTTGATGAAGTTTATCAATGAACCTTAATTTTTTTATTTATATATACTGTATATATATATATAGTCATTCATTCATTCAACCTTTATTTAGTCAGGTAAATCTCATTGAGCCTCGAGGGCTCATTTACAAAAGTGACCTGCTACTAACTAAAGAATGATGAACAGCAATGGTAGAATTTCTGTTCATCATTCTACATCATAATATATATATATATATATATATATATATATATATATATATATATATATATATATATATATATATATATATATATATATATATATAATATATATATATATATATATATATATAGATAGATAGATATATATATACATATATAGATATACAGTATATATATAGTATATATATACTGTAGTTATAAATATAGTTATTTTTTTATATAGATACCTATATTTATAACTATATATATATATAGTATATATACATATAGATACCTATATTTATAACTATATATATATATATTATATATATACACAAATGAAAGAGTGGAGATCAGGTGGTTCTCTATGGACTTTAGATGTTTGGACAAGCTGACAATCTGGAGAAGCTCCACATATTTATTGACCTGACCCACTTAAGTGAAGACCAGATCAGTCACCTGGGCCCTGCTTGCTGTTCTGTTGCCCTGAAGGCTGCAGGTTAGGAAGAATTTGGAGTTAATTAAGTTCTGTTTAATTTCTGTCCAGTTTTATTAAAAAGTTATTTAAATCAAACTAAGTACACAACAGAGTATTTAACATCAGGGTGGATGCTCAGTGCTTTATTTATGGTTATTTAAGTGCGTTATGTAACGGTTTGATGATCCTTGTCACATATTTATTTAGGTTTTTTGTGTATTTATTGTCTAAATAAATAAATAAAAAAGATTTTGTCGCTGTGTTCTTTCAAATAGAAAATTATTTCACTGCATGTTCATGAAGAATCATCAATTTAAATGTTTGCATGAAAACAGGGTGACTAGAACTGTTTGTTTTCATCAACTCCCCCTGTGAGCATCGAATCTCATTATGTAACAAAACCAGAATATGAACAAGTCCAGCTGTAGTGCATCAACCCAGGTTTGACTCTTCTCAAGAGCTGAGTGTCAACAGCACGCAGCTGTTTCCTCTTCTTCGGACCGTAGGTCTCTGGGTGTAAATTCCTCGTCTGAAGACCATCGAGAATGTTTCAAAAGTAGATGCGTAACACAGATAAAATGTCACACACTGCAGCAAAGTATTATAACATAACTTATTTACGATACTTTATTACAAATACGCAAAGATTTGAGAAGGAAATAGTCGATCGGCTGACTGCGCCGACGCCATCTTAGAACTGTGTTTACAATGCATGCGCGTTCACGAGACAGGCCAAGCTGTGGAGGAGGAGCTAAGGAGGCGGAGTTACAGGTCAGCCAGAGTGCAAGGGGGAGGAGGGAGAAGGGTTTCTGCTCGAAAATTTCCTAAGTTTCAGGGCTTTACAGAAACTGCAGACCGTGCCTTTAAGATCCTTTTTTCTTTTTTTTTAACAATTCAGTTTTTAATCCTTGTCTTCTTTTTTTTTTTTTTTTTTAACAATTCAGTTTTTAATCCTTGTCTTAAATGTACACATTAAAAAACATCAGAGAAGTCCTGGTAACGTAAAGTCAAGATCCATGTGTGACATTTCCAATGAAAACAACGGTATAGCAGAGGATGGTTTCGATCCATCGACCTCTGGGTTATGGGCCCAGCACGCTTCCGCTGCGCCACTCTGCTGAGCACCCCAGATGGGACTTGAACCCACAATCCCTGGCTTAGGAGGCCAGTGCCTTATCCATTAGGCCACTGGGGCCACATGTGTCTGTTAAACAGACTGACTGAGCCACATTTAAAGGCACAGCAATGCATCTGATCTTTGCTTTTAGCTTGTCTATGCAGATTGAGCAGCATCACCAGTGTGTACCTTTGTATACATTGGACAAGTGGAAAACGGAACAATAAACAATTATGTTGGTAATTCACAAAGCCTCAGGGTTGTTGACTTAGGTTAAAATTCTGCAGTCTTCCAGCATGTCATAGATCAAAGTCACTCTTGCATATATGTACAATTTGGACAAAGGTTAAAAAATGCTGTAGGAAATCATATTATTGAGTGACACTGTTCCAAACATAGAAAGGAGCATCTAGCTACCAGATGCAATAAAGATTTGACTGTACTCCAAACCCTGATGACAATCATTTTCACCTATAACCATGGATGCTAGCACCACATATGCAGTACAGTTTTGAAATGAAGGTTTTAGCAAGCTTTCTAATGGACAATATTGACATTTAGAATAGGAAAAGATTCCGTAATGACTTTTACAACATTGGGTATTGGAAAAAGTTTCTATCATGGCTAAATTGACTGAGAATTTGTATAAAAAAAGTTCAATAAAAGAGAAGAAGGAAAATTTGTCTTCATGCAATGGTGGATGATGCAGCTGGGCAGAATTATCCAATGTGTGTTTGGCTGGTGGCTTTATCTTAACAATAGTGTGGACTTAGCCTGGCCCTTTCCTTCCTGCACAGCTCCGCTCAATTCTCATTTCCCTTCACTGCACAGTCTGGGACTTGTCCCATAGACAAGGATATCTCCGGTAGGTTTTGACCGGACCAATCAGAGAACAGAAGGCGGAGTTTTGAACGACGTCGACTGACGTCGTCATTCAAAATGGCTGCCGCCGCGAAGGAATTTTCAATAAAACAAGGTAAAAAACTATTATTTCTCTGCTGAGAAAAAATATATTTCATAGCTGACGTTATATCAGAAGTGTTCCTGAGCAATCAGAGAGCAGAAGGCGGAGTTTTGAACGATGTCGACTGACGTCGTCATTCAAAATGGCTGCCGCCACGAACGAATTTTCATCAAAACAAGGTAAAAAACTATTATTTCTCTGCTGAGAAAAAATATATTTCATAGCTGACGTTATATCAGAAGTGTTCCTGAGCTTAACAGTTCCTAAATCAATTCACGAAATGGTCAAATCTGCGGGATATTAAATAGTTTCGGTTTGATATTTTCCAAACAGCCTCGGGTGCGCTACGAAAATAAATGATAAAAAATCGAATTTTATCTCAAATGTTTCATCTAGGCCAACAGTCAGTAAATTAAAGACATATAATTACACACTGGTGGCAGAAAAAATATCCACCGAGTGGTTTCTGAGCAATTTATCTGATAGCCTGGACCTCGCCAGGCTAAACTAACAAAACTCTGCCTCCTGTTCTCTGATTGGTCCATTCAAAAATCTCCAGGAGAAATCGTTGTCTATGGCAGAGATGCCAGACCCTAGTCCAAAGCGAAGTGAAGGACAAGGGTCTGGTTTAAACCAGGCTAGTGTGGACTGTAATTGGGATGAGTTTTAAATGTATCCTGTTTTCATGAACAGATGTTAGGCTATAGAAATGGAGTGATATAAAGTGTAAAATATTTGTAATTGGAGGTGACAAGCATGTTGAGGTTTGTGACTAATGTCAGAGAAGTCTTGGTAACTTAAAGTAAAGATCCATGTGTGACATTGCCAGTGCAAACAATGATTTAGCAGAGGATGGTTTCGATCCATCGACCTCTGGGTTATGGGCCCAGCACGCTTCCGCTGCGCCACTCTGCTATACACCCCAGATGGGACTTGAACCCACAATCCCTGTCTTAGGAGGCCAGTGCCTTATCCATTAGGCCACATGTGTCTGTTTAAAATATTTACTGAGCCAAGTTTAAAGGCACAACAATACAACTGTTCTTTTGCTTTTAGCTTGTCTATGCAGATCAAGCAGCATCACCAGTGTGTACCTTGGTCTACATTAGCCAAGTGGAAAACAAAACAATAAACAATTTTGTTGGTAATTCACAAAGCCTCAGAGTTGTTGACTTAGGTCAAAATTCTACAGTCTTCCAGCATGCCATGGATCAGAGTCAGTCTTGCATATACCGGTAAGTTAATATGTACAATTTGGACAAAGGTTAAAAAATGCTGTAGGAAATCATATTATTGAGTGACAATGTTCCATACATTACAAATTAAGGAACTTCCTTTTTTTTTTTTTTTAACAATTCAGTTTTTAATCCTTGTCTTAAATGTACACATTAAAAAACATCAGAGAAGTCCTGGTAACGTAAAGTAAAGATCCATGTGTGACATTTCCAATGAAAACAATGGTATAGCAGAGGATGGTTTCGATCCATCGACCTCTGGGTTATGGGCCCAGCACGCTTCCGCTGCGCCACTCTGCTAAGCACCCCAGATGGGACTTGAACCCACAATCCCTGGCTTAGGAGGCCAGTGCCTTATCCATTAGGCCACTGGGGCCACATGTGTCTGTTAAACAGACTGACTGAGACACATTTAAAGGCACAGCAATGCATCTGATCTTTGCTTTTAGCTTGTTTATGCAGATTGAGCAGCATCACCAGTGTGTACCTTTGTATACATTGGACAAGTGGAAAACGGAACAATAAACAATTATGTTGGTAATTCACAAAGCCTCAGGGTTGTTGACTTAGGTTAAAATTCTGCAGTCTTCCAGCATGTCATAGATCAAAGTCACTCTTGCATATATGTACAATTTGGACAAAGGTTAAAAAATGCTGTAGGAAATCATATTATTGAGTGACACTGTTCCAAACATAGAAAGGAGCATCTAGCTACCAGATGCAATAAAGATTTGACTGTACTCCAAACCCTGATGACAATCATTTTCACCTATAACCATGGATGCTAGCACCACATATGCAGTACAGTTTTGAAATGAAGGTTTTAGCAAGCTTTCTAATGGACAATATTGACATTTAGAATAGGAAAAGATTCCGTAATGACTTTTACAACATTGGGTATTGGAAAAAGTTTCTATCATGGCTAAATTGACTGAGAATTTGTATAAAAAAAGTTCAATAAAAGAGAAGAAGGAAAATTTGTCTTCATGCAATGGTGGATGATGCAGCTGGGCAGAATTATCCAATGTGTGTTTGGCTGGTGGCTTTATCTTAACAATAGTGTGAACTGTAATTGGGATGAGTTTTAAATGTATCCTGTTTTCATGAACAGATGTTAGGCTATAGAAATGGAGTGATATAAAGTGTAAAATATTTGTAATTGGAGGTGACAAGCATGTTGAGGTTTGTGACTAATGTCAGAGAAGTCTTGGTAACTTAAAGTAAAGATCCATGTGTGACATTGCCAGTGCAAACAATGATTTAGCAGAGGATGGTTTCGATCCATCGACCTCTGGGTTATGGGCCCAGCACGCTTCCGCTGCGCCACTCTGCTATACACCCCAGATGGGACTTGAACCCACAATCCCTGTCTTAGGAGGCCAGTGCCTTATCCATTAGGCCACATGTGTCTGTTTAAAAAAATTACTGAGCCAAGTTTAAAGGCACAACAATACAACTGTTCTTTTGCTTTTAGCTTGTCTATGCAGATCAAGCAGCATCACCAGTGTGTACCTTGGTCTACATTAGCCAAGTGGAAAACAAAACAATAAACAATTTTGTTGGTAATTCACAAAGCCTCAGAGTTGTTGACTTAGGTCAAAATTCTACAGTCTTCCAGCATGTCATGGATCAGAGTCAGTCTTGCATATACCGGTAAGTTAATATGTACAATTTGGACAAAGGTTAAAAAATGCTGTAGGAAATCATATTATTGAGTGACAATGTTCCATACATTACAAATTAAGGAACTTCCTTTTTTTTTTTTTTTTTTTTTTTTAACAATTCAGTTTTTAATCCTTGTCTTAAATGTACACATTAAAAAACATCAGAGAAGTCCTGGTAACGTAAAGTAAAGATCCATGTGTGACATTTCCAATGAAAACAATGGTATAGCAGAGGATGGTTTCGATCCATCGACCTCTGGGTTATGGGCCCAGCACGCTTCCGCTGCGCCACTCTGCTAAGCACCCCAGATGGGACTTGAACCCACAATCCCTGGCTTAGGAGGCCAGTGCCTTATCCATTAGGCCACTGGGGCCACATGTGTCTGTTAAACAGACTGACTGAGACACATTTAAAGGCACAGCAATGCATCTGATCTTTGCTTTTAGCTTGTTTATGCAGATTGAGCAGCATCACCAGTGTGTACCTTTGTATACATTGGACAAGTGGAAAACGGAACAATAAACAATTATGTTGGTAATTCACAAAGCCTCAGGGTTGTTGACTTAGGTTAAAATTCTGCAGTCTTCCAGCATGTCATAGATCAAAGTCACTCTTGCATATATGTACAATTTGGACAAAGGTTAAAAAATGCTGTAGGAAATCATATTATTGAGTGACACTGTTCCAAACATAGAAAGGAGCATCTAGCTACCAGATGCAATAAAGATTTGACTGTACTCCAAACCCTGATGACAATCATTTTCACCTATAACCATGGATGCTAGCACCACATATGCAGTACAGTTTTGAAATGAAGGTTTTAGCAAGCTTTCTAATGGACAATATTGACATTTAGAATAGGAAAAGATTCCGTAATGACTTTTACAACATTGGGTATTGGAAAAAGTTTCTATCATGGCTAAATTGACTGAGAATTTGTATAAAAAAAGTTCAATAAAAGAGAAGAAGGAAAATTTGTCTTCATGCAATGGTGGATGATGCAGCTGGGCAGAATTATCCAATGTGTGTTTGGCTGGTGGCTTTATCTTAACAATAGTGTGGACTTAGCCTGGCCCTTTCCTTCCTGCACAGCTCCGCTCAATTCTCATTTCCCTTCACTGCACAGTCTGGGACTTGTCCCATAGACAAGGATATCTCCGGTAGGTTTTGACCGGACCAATCAGAGAACAGAAGGCGGAGTTTTGAACGACGTCGACTGACGTCGTCATTCAAAATGGCTGCCGCCACGAAGGAATTTTCAATAAAACAAGGTAAAAAACTATTATTTCTCTGCTGAGAAAAAATATATTTCATAGCTGACGTTATATCAGAAGTGTTCCTGAGCAATCAGAGAGCAGAAGGCGGAGTTTTGAACGATGTCGACTGACGTCGTCATTCAAAATGGCTGCCGCCACGAACGAATTTTCATCAAAACAAGGTAAAAAACTATTATTTCTCTGCTGAGAAAAAATATATTTCATAGCTGACGTTATATCAGAAGTGTTCCTGAGCTTAACAGTTCCTAAATCAATTCACGAAATGGTCAAATCTGCGGGATATTAAATAGTTTCGGTTTGATATTTTCCAAACAGCCTCGGGTGCGCTACGAAAATAAATGATAAAAAATCGAATTTTATCTCAAATGTTTCATCTAGGCCAACAGTCAGTAAATTAAAGACATATAATTACACACTGGTGGCAGAAAAAATATCCACCGAGTGGTTTCTGAGCAATTTATCTGATAGCCTGGACCTCGCCAGGCTAAACTAACAAAACTCTGCCTCCTGTTCTCTGATTGGTCCATTCAAAAATCTCCAGGAGAAATCGTTGTCTATGGCAGAGATGCCAGACCCTAGTCCAAAGCGAAGTGAAGGACAAGGGTCTGGTTTAAACCAGGCTAGTGTGGACTGTAATTGGGATGAGTTTTAAATGTATCCTGTTTTCATGAACAGATGTTAGGCTATAGAAATGGAGTGATATAAAGTGTAAAATATTTGTAATTGGAGGTGACAAGCATGTTGAGGTTTGTGACTAATGTCAGAGAAGTCTTGGTAACTTAAAGTAAAGATCCATGTGTGACATTGCCAGTGCAAACAATGATTTAGCAGAGGATGGTTTCGATCCATCGACCTCTGGGTTATGGGCCCAGCACGCTTCCGCTGCGCCACTCTGCTATACACCCCAGATGGGACTTGAACCCACAATCCCTGTCTTAGGAGGCCAGTGCCTTATCCATTAGGCCACATGTGTCTGTTTAAAAAATTTACCGAGCCAAGTTTAAAGGCACAACAATACAACTGTTCTTTTGCTTTTAGCTTGTCTATGCAGATCAAGCAGCATCACCAGTGTGTACCTTGGTCTACATTAGCCAAGTGGAAAACAAAACAATAAACAATTTTGTTGGTAATTCACAAAGCCTCAGAGTTGTTGACTTAGGTCAAAATTCTACAGTCTTCCAGCATGCCATGGATCAGAGTCAGTCTTGCATATACCGGTAAGTTAATATGTACAATTTGGACAAAGGTTAAAAAATGCTGTAGGAAATCATATTATTGAGTGACAATGTTCCATACATTACAAATTAAGGAACTTCCTTTTTTTTTTTTTTTTAACAATTCAGTTTTTAATCCTTGTCTTAAATGTACACATTAAAAAACATCAGAGAAGTCCTGGTAACGTAAAGTAAAGATCCATGTGTGACATTTCCAATGAAAACAATGGTATAGCAGAGGATGGTTTCGATCCATCGACCTCTGGGTTATGGGCCCAGCACTCTTCCGCTGCGCCACTCTGCTAAGCACCCCAGATGGGACTTGAACCCACAATCCCTGGCATAGGAGGCCAGTGCCTTATCCATTAGGCCACTGGGGCCACATGTGTCTGTTAAACAGACTGACTGAGACACATTTAAAGGCACAGCAATGCATCTGATCTTTGCTTTTAGCTTGTTTATGCAGATTGAGCAGCATCACCAGTGTGTACCTTTGTATACATTGGACAAGTGGAAAACGGAACAATAAACAATTATGTTGGTAATTCACAAAGCCTCAGGGTTGTTGACTTAGGTTAAAATTCTGCAGTCTTCCAGCATGTCATAGATCAAAGTCACTCTTGCATATATGTACAATTTGGACAAAGGTTAAAAAATGCTGTAGGAAATCATATTATTGAGTGACACTGTTCCAAACATAGAAAGGAGCATCTAGCTACCAGATGCAATAAAGATTTGACTGTACTCCAAACCCTGATGACAATCATTTTCACCTATAACCATGGATGCTAGCACCACATATGCAGTACAGTTTTGAAATGAAGGTTTTAGCAAGCTTTCTAATGGACAATATTGACATTTAGAATAGGAAAAGATTCCGTAATGACTTTTACAACATTGGGTATTGGAAAAAGTTTCTATCATGGCTAAATTGACTGAGAATTTGTATAAAAAAAGTTCAATAAAAGAGAAGAAGGAAAATTTGTCTTCATGCAATGGTGGATGATGCAGCTGGGCAGAATTATCCAATGTGTGTTTGGCTGGTGGCTTTATCTTAACAATAGTGTGAACTGTAATTGGGATGAGTTTTAAATGTATCCTGTTTTCATGAACAGATGTTAGGCTATAGAAATGGAGTGATATAAAGTGTAAAATATTTGTAATTGGAGGTGACAAGCATGTTGAGGTTTGTGACTAATGTCAGAGAAGTCTTGGTAACTTAAAGTAAAGATCCATGTGTGACATTGCCAGTGCAAACAATGATTTAGCAGAGGATGGTTTCGATCCATCGACCTCTGGGTTATGGGCCCAGCACGCTTCCGCTGCGCCACTCTGCTATACACCCCAGATGGGACTTGAACCCACAATCCCTGTCTTAGGAGGCCAGTGCCTTATCCATTAGGCCACATGTGTCTGTTTAAAAAATTACTGAGCCAAGTTTAAAGGCACAACAATACAACTGTTCTTTTGCTTTTAGCTTGTCTATGCAGATCAAGCAGCATCACCAGTGTGTACCTTGGTCTACATTAGCCAAGTGGAAAACAAAACAATAAACAATTTTGTTGGTAATTCACAAAGCCTCAGAGTTGTTGACTTAGGTCAAAATTCTACAGTCTTCCAGCATGCCATGGATCAGAGTCAGTCTTGCATATACCGGTAAGTTAATATGTACAATTTGGACAAAGGTTAAAAAATGCTGTAGGAAATCATATTATTGAGTGACAATGTTCCATACATTACAAATTAAGGAACTTCCTTTTTTTTTTTTTTAACAATTCAGTTTTTAATCCTTGTCTTAAATGTACACATTAAAAAACATCAGAGAAGTCCTGGTAACGTAAAGTAAAGATCCATGTGTGACATTTCCAATGAAAACAATGGTATAGCAGAGGATGGTTTCGATCCATCGACCTCTGGGTTATGGGCCCAGCACGCTTCCGCTGCGCCACTCTGCTATACACCCCAGATGGGACTTGAACCCACAATCCCTGGCTTAGGAGGCCAGTGCCTTATCTATTAGGCCACAATGGACAAGGCACTGGCCTCCTAAGACAGGGATTGTGGGTTCAAGTCCCATCTGAGGTGTATAGCAGAGTGGCGCAGCGGAAGCGTGCTGGGCCCATAACCCAGAGGTCGATGGATCGAAACCATCCTCTGCTATACCATTGTTTTCATTGGAAATGTCACACATGGATCTTTACTTTACGTTACCAGGACTTCTCTGATGTTTTTTAATGTGTACATTTAAGACAAGGATTAAAAACTGAATTGTTAAAAAAAAAAAAAGGAAGTTCCTTAATTTGTAATGTATGGAACATTGTCACTCAATAATATGATTTCCTACAGCATTTTTTAACCTTTGTCCAAATTGTACATATTAACTTACCGGTATATGCAAGACTGACTCTGATCCATGGCATGCTGGAAGACTGTAGAATTTTGACCTAAGTCAACAACTCTGAGGCTTTGTGAATTACCAACAAAATTGTTTATTGTTTTGTTTTCCACTTGGCTAATGTAGACCAAGGTACACACTGGTGATGCTGCTTGATCTGCATAGACAAGCTAAAAGCAAAAGAACAGTTGTATTGTTGTGCCTTTAAACTTGGCTCAGTAATTTTTTAAACAGACACATGTGGCCTAATGGATAAGGCACTGGCCTCCTAAGACAGGGATTGTGGGTTCAAGTCCCATCTGGGGTGTATAGCAGAGTGGCGCAGCGGAAGCGTGCTGGGCCCATAACCCAGAGGTCGATGGATCGAAACCATCCTCTGCTAAATCATTGTTTGCACTGGCAATGTCACACATGGATCTTTACTTTAAGTTACCAAGACTTCTCTGACATTAGTCACAAACCTCAACATGCTTGTCACCTCCAATTACAAATATTTTACACTTTATATCACTCCATTTCTATAGCCTAACATCTGTTCATGAAAACAGGATACATTTAAAACTCATCCCAATTACAGTTCACACTATTGTTAAGATAAAGCCACCAGCCAAACACACATTGGATAATTCTGCCCAGCTGCATCATCCACCATTACATGAAGACAAATTTTCCTTCTTCTCTTTTAATGGCTTTTTTATACAAATTCTCAGTCAATTTAGCCATGATAGAAACTTTTTCCAATACCCAATGTTGTAAAAGTCATTACGGAATCTTTTCCTATTCTAAATGTCAATATTGTCCATTAGAAAGCTTGCTAAAACCTTCATTTCAAAACTGTACTGCATATGTGGTGCTAGCATCCATGGTTATAGGTGAAAATGATTGTCATCAGGGTTTGGAGTACAGTCAAATCTTTATTGCATCTGGTAGCTAGATGCTCCTTTCTATGTTTGGAACAGTGTCACTCAATAATATGATTTCCTACAGCATTTTTTAACCTTTGTCCAAATTGTACATATATGCAAGAGTGACTTTGATCTATGACATGCTGGAAGACTGCAGAATTTTAACCTAAGTCAACAACCCTGAGGCTTTGTGAATTACCAACATAATTGTTTATTGTTCCGTTTTCCACTTGTCCAATGTATACAAAGGTACACACTGGTGATGCTGCTCAATCTGCATAGACAAGCTAAAAGCAAAGATCAGATGCATTGCTGTGCCTTTAAATGTGGCTCAGTCAGTCTGTTTAACAGACACATGTGGCCCCAGTGGCCTAATGGATAAGGCACTGGCCTCCTAAGCCAGGGATTGTGGGTTCAAGTCCCATCTGGGGTGCTTAGCAGAGTGGCGCAGCGGAAGCGTGCTGGGCCCATAACCCAGAGGTCGATGGATCGAAACCATCCTCTGCTATACCATTGTTTTCATTGGAAATGTCACACATGGATCTTTACTTTACGTTACCAGGACTTCTCTGATGTTTTTTAATGTGTACATTTAAGACAAGGATTAAAAACTGAATTGTTAAAAAAAAAAAAAAAGGAAGTTCCTTAATTTGTAATGTATGGAACATTGTCACTCAATAATATGATTTCCTACAGCATTTTTTAACCTTTGTCCAAATTGTACATATTAACTTACCGGTATATGCAAGACTGACTCTGATCCATGGCATGCTGGAAGACTGTAGAATTTTGACCTAAGTCAACAACTCTGAGGCTTTGTGAATAGACCTTTTACCAGTTGACGTCATCGCGCATGCGCACTCGCATTTTTCCAGAATTTTCCGGAAGTCGGGGGGCGCGTCAATTCTACTCTAGTGTATTCATTACTGCCAACGGTCGCGGTGGGGAAATATGACTTTTATTGTGTTTATAATTGTTCCAGGCAACGTAAACGAGTAAAAGAAAAAGGTGAGACTTGTTCGTTTTACCAAGTCCCTCTAGGAAAGTCGAGTATAGTGACTAAAAGAAGGAAGATGTGGCTTCAAGCGCTTCGCCGGCAGGACTTCACCCCGACACAAAGCAGCAACGTGTGTAATCGTCATTTTTTTATCTGGCATGGCCATTAATGATCCAAGCTCCGTGGATTACGTTCCTACATTACATCTTGGATATGGGAAACAGACAAAACAGAGAACAACCTCCCGCAGCAGAATGCTACTGGACAGTTGCTAAGTTAGCAGCTAGCTAGTTCTACGAGACCTCGCTGTTCCTCAGTCCACTGCCTGTGTTGAAGTTTCAACCTGTTTCAACCTGCGACATGCAAGGAGATTCTTCCTTCAACCCCCCTGAAGAAATAACAGGTGAGTAAAATAGCATCAAACACTCTGTGCAGCTGTATAAAAATGAACAGACCACTGCACTGTTAGCTGTTATCATTTGAACTCTTTCTGCGTTGAAAAAATATACAGTAGTAGTTTCCACAAGACAAACATGTTTTATTAACATTATTTGAGGTCTGACTTTAAAAACATTTCAGCCATTTCTCTGTTTCTGTAAGTTATTCGCACAGTTTTGCTGGGAGCATCGGTGAAATGCTGTCACAGAAAAAAAAAGCAATCCTGTCATCAATGTGTATAAGCATACAGTTTAACTATACACAAGACTGTTTTGTTTATTGTCAAATATGAATTAATACTTTGTTTTACAGCAGCAACTGGCCAACAACTCCTTGCTGACAAAGGGTTTGATGTCAAGTCAGAGGTGGAAAAAGGGAAGCTAGTCTGTTCAACCCCCCTGAAGAAATAACAGGTGAATAAAATAGCATCAAACACTGTGCACAGTTTTGCTGGGAGCATCGGTGTACGGTGGCCCTGAGGTGCACAGCACTCCTCAGCTGGCTCAGTCATTCCCTCCCCAATTAGACCAAATTTATATACTCTATTCAAATCCATGTTTATTACAGTAATTGATTAATGAAATAGTCCACACATCCCAAAACACATTGATTGTAGTACATTAAATTTAGAAATGAACACACCAACCTTTAAAAATAAAGAAACTGTGCTCTAATTTGACTTTTAGTGAAGTGGAACATTTGTTTAGTTAAATTTTTAAATCTGTTATTATATGAAATATATTTCTATCAGTATTACATTACACCCATTATGCTCCATTATTTGTATTCACTTAATTCTGCCTTATAATGTGAAATGTGACACTAGGCAGAACGTCTTTCTCTCGGGCTTTGTTTTCACTAGGGAACAGTTACACGCCTGCACAATTCACAGACCCAACATTTGATGTTTACATTGAAGCTGATAGTTTGTTGACAGAAAGGAGGGTCACGTGGTAGTGTAGGTGGTTCCAGGGCGGTCCTGAAGCAGTCCAAGGAGGTTCCAGGGTCCAAGGAGGCGGTGACGACATCCAGGGTTTTATAACCGTGGCCCTGCCTTTGAAGATGTGTGTGTTGGACTGTGCTTGGAGTCAGGTCTGTTGTTGCTGTAAGGTTTATTCTTATATGTACAATAAACCTGCATAAAATTTGCACATTCGTTTCAGAACTTCCTTCAACCTTTTGAATTCGCAACAATTTGGTGACCACCGACGCTGAGAGGTTTGCAGTTTCGTCTGAAACGAGAGATGATTTGGAGGGTTCCCCCCCCCCACCGCCGACAGAGACGAGCACGCGCGCAGTCAACAACCGGTGATTCACAGAGGTGAGCAGGACTCCTCTTACACAAAACGTCTGCGTTTGGACACACTAAATTATTTGTTGACTGAGGGCTGTTTGTCTCCAGGTGGGCCAGTGGTTTATAATGTTAGCAGCTAAAAGTAAAAAAAAAAACGTGAACTACTGTTGGTATTTCATTTGAATGTGCATTTTTTGCGGTTTTTGTACATGTAAGTAAGGTGAAAAGCACAGAAGTTCCACACACGCGTAGGGATAATTTACGAGTGCCTTAAGTTTGCCCTTCCCCCACATCCCCCTTCTATGAGCTCCGGCCTGTCGGCTGGGAGACACTTTTCCTTTGGACTCCGGGAAACTGTGGGGTCGAGGCTTCATCGTGAACTCCGGGCATCTGTCGCCGTCGAGTCACAGGGCTTTCATCCGACGCACGGTTTTGCCGTAAGAGTGGGTTGCCGCTCCGGGGTCACAGGTTGCCGTGCGTGTGATTTATAGTTCACACCCGGGACTGTGATCGCTGTCAGAGTCACATTTTTCCTCCCCTTCCCAGTTAAAGTCGATTACCGTATTTTCCACTGTATAGGTCGCACCCATTTTTTTTTTAAGATAACTTTCTTATCTTTTTATTATTTTTTGCTTTCTTTTCTCTCTTTATTCGAGGCTTGCGACCTGTACTCCGGAAGGTGCTGTATACACGCAAACAAGGCAACAGGGACAGATTTTTTATTTTTATTTTTATTCTCATTTATTGCGTTTGTGAGTGTAAAAGCCAGGGAGACAGGAACCTGGTCTGGGGATGTGCCCGAAGCAGTTTCGCAGATGCAAGCTGCTGGCTAGAACTCAGATTTATGGCTTCTAACAAGATAACACTCTCCTGTTCGTGCCTGACACGAAGGGGGAGAGGTTCCGGGAAGGAGACATCTCCTCCCCTCCTCCCCTACGTGCCTGTGAACCTGCATGGCACAGAGGCCTCTTTCATCCATAAATCTGAGTGAGTTGTCACTTGGTTCTGGTTCTGGACCTACAGTTAGTGGGTCTGCCTCAAAGGTTT
>JBBPBX010050889.1:0-19749 GCA_038048925.1 Garcialebias charrua
ATCAGTCTGTCAGGAGATAGTGACAGAGTGAAGAAATATGTTTATAAAAAATGTTACATACTGCAGCTTTAAGTTGAAGGCCGAGCATTCTTTAAAGGATGACCTATCACTTGCTGCCTTTCCAACCAGTTAAGTCTTGGATCATATCTTCATGTCCATCTTCTACCACTTGTCCATAGTTGTGACAGAGGCAGGAGATCTAGGAGAGAAACCCAGACCTCCCTCTCCTCAGTGACACTCTCCAGCTCCTCCTGTGGGACTCTGAGGTGTTTCCAAGCCAGAGAATATACCTGTACGTAACCTTTCCATGAGTTCTGGGTCTGTCCTGAGACCTTCTTCCCAGTGGGACATGTCCAAAACACCTCTAAAGAAAAGTGTCCAGGAAGCAACCTAATGAGATACCCAAACTTCAGGTTACACAAATGAATTTTGTTTGGATGAGAAGGAGCAGCGGCTCCACTCCAAGCTCCTCCGGATGACGGAGCTCCTCAACCTATCTCTGAATTTGAGCCCGCCCACTCTACAAAGGAAGCTAGCTTTCACCGCTTTAACCTGGGATCTTCTTTTGGTCTTGATTTAAACCTCAAAGCCGCAGGTGAGGGTTGGAATGTAGACGGACCAGTAAATCCATAACTTTGCCTTTTGACTCAACTTTTCATTCACCACGACCAACCAAAGCAACGCTCTCATTACCGAGGATGAGGTTCTGATCCATTGATGCATCTGCTCCTCCTGCGATCACTCGTCAACCCCCAACCTGGGGTGGACGTTGGCATTCCACCCATTGTTGGTCGAGAACTTTGGCCTAAGGAGCTGATTGCCATCCCAGCCACTTCACACTCAGCTGCAAAGCGCTCCAGTTCACGCTGAAGGTCATGGCCTGACGACGCCAACAGAACCACATCATGAGCAAAAAGCAGAGATGAGACCCTGAGGTTCCCAGACCACATCCCCTCCTTTCCACGACCGCACCTTGAGCTCCTGTTCATGAACACCTTTGATTATGTGACGTTGAGAAATGATGCAATTGTAGTAATTTTGGGTAAACATAACATTTTGCATTATTGTCCTGATGATGTTCAATAACTCGGGTAGAAAAACCTGCAGGGTCTCGGACTGAAGAAGTCTTTTGGATAAGAGGCGAAATGTTTCAACAAGGAAGAATCCGTCCAGATGACCTGACTAACCTTGTTAGATTTTGCGTTATCTCCGAATTGTTTCTTCTTTATAGTTTTGGGGAAAGGCAACGCAGTGGATCAGTTGGTAGAGCTGCTGCCTCTCAGTGAGGTCACTGGATCAAATCCCAGCTGTGAACCTTTCTGTGTGGAGTTTGCATGTTCTCTCCGTGCTGCGTGGGTTTTCTCCGGTTACTCCAGTTTCCTCCCACAGACCAAAAACATGCATGTTAGACTGATTGGTGACTCTGAATTCTCTCTAAGTGAGAGAGAGAGAATGGTTGTTTGTCTCTATGTGTCCCTGTGATGGACTGGAGACCTGTCCAGGGTGGGATGGATGGATGGATGGATGGATGGATGTTTTTGGGGATAATAAATTGTTTCATCTAAATTTATTTCATTATATAATGAAATTAATTTACTAATATTTGTTATTAATAATTTTGTGTAATGTCACTGTCTGTCAGTATTAAGGTCTCGTAGTCCTGAGGCTGCAGGTTCGAGCCCAGAAGGGTCTCCGGCACTAAACAGTTGACTCATCGTTCAGAAACGAGCAGCTAAAGAAAGGAAGAAAACGTTTTAAAGCCAAAGTTTTTCTGTTGTTAGTTTAGTTCTGCTCACCTGCCTCATCAAAGTTGATCCGAACTGTTTACCTTTTACATTTCACCTGGATGTATCAACGCTTTGAATCTTGGTAGCAGCGTTCGTCCTACTTTAGCGCCTCCCGGGACAGAAGATGGCATGAATCATGTTCAGTGTGTGACTTTGACGTCTGCCTCAGGTTTTCCCTGCGCAGCTGAGAGGAAGCGATAGCTCTGGAGGAGTGTGTTTCTCCAACCATTAAGGTGGGTGTTGTGTTGTCATCTGAAAGAATTAGGGCAAACCGAACCGCTGCACTCAGAGCAGCTGTGCATACGCACATAAAAAGTAATGGGCCTTGTGAAATATTGATTGTCACTCCTTTAGAACCGTACGGCACCGTGGGTTTGGTTGTGGACGCTTGTGGTCACTGGTTTGAATCCCCCTGCTGATATCAAAATGTGGGTGGAAAAGATGAAGCAGCCAAATGTGCCTCCACCTATTTTCGCACTCTGAGCCCTTGAGCAAGGCACTTAAGCCCCCTCAACTGCCCCCCCGGGTGCCCTAGATGGCAGCTGTGGGAGCTCGGTGGCGTTTTGTTGCGTCGGGAATGGAATCCAGCGTGAAGCAATTGTCTAATCCTCGTTTGTTTCCTCGCTGTGGCGACACCTAAAGAAAGGAGAGGGGTGATGAGTTATGCAGCCTGTAAACATCTTTTTATTTCTTCAAAGACGTGTAAATTAGTATTCTTGCACCAACACGGGTCTTTTAATACGCTATTAGTGGAAACCTTGAATTATAAATCTCTGCAGTGTGTTAGACGGTAAGAAAATAAATCATCGAAAAATTCACTCAGAATTTTGAAATAAATCTCAGAATTATATAATTCTAAGAATAAAGTCAGAATTCTGAAAAACAAAACATGAACTCTGACTCAGAAATCATCCATCCATCCATCCATATAGCATTCCTATTTTTACACACTTAAATTCATATAGCCTATTTCTTTTTTTCTTTAAATTCATACATTTCATTTTGTGTTAAAATTGAATTATTGTCCAGTCCTATGTTGGTGCATTTCTGTCGATGATCTTGGTGTTTAATCTTTAATCTGTGCATTCATGTGCATGTCAGAGGGTTCACCAACTGACTGAAGGATTCCACTTGTCAAAGCCGAAAATGGGTTTTTGGTGCACAAGTGTTGCATAAATATTTATGGAGAGCTGAAAAAGATCTGTCACATCTGCCTGTAAAAAGAAATGAGTCCAAGACAGTACCTGCTACACAGTCATGTGTATCTTTAAAGATTATATTTGGAAAATAACTGGAATAATAATCAATCAATTAATCAAGCAATTTATTCATTTCAAATTTAAAAAAACACAAGAATACTGTTTACATAAAAACACACAATATAAAATCAAAAATACATGAAATGAAAGGAGGCAGAAAAAGAAAAAAATCTTGTTATATCTGCCCCTTCTTCAACAAAATTAATTCATACAATCAATTCAAACAGCAATCACAAAAAAATAAGATTCTAAATGATTTCTCACACAATACCATATATAGTAATTTGCATATGATCTAATTTATGAATATTTGTTCAAAAATTTTGTTTTAATCACTTTCTTAAATATAGATATTGATTTTGCAGTTTTAATATCAGGTTCCAAACCATTCCACAGTCTTATTCCTTGTACTAAAGTAGACCTACTCTTTAAACTGGTTCTGTGTTGTGGCATAACAAAAATATCTGTTCCCTTGAGATTATAAGTACTAGTACTTTTTTACAAAAAGCATTTGGATATTTAAGGGTAAATTGAAATTCTGAGCTTTGTATAATACTAAAAGAATATTGTAGTCAACCAAATCATAAAACTTCAACAACTTCAATTCATAAAACAAAACATTTGATGGATGGCAGTAATGTTTTCTTGCTATAATTCTTATGGCTCTCTTCTGTAAAATAAAAATAGGCTTAGTTTACAGTTTTGCATGCTGTACCCCAAACATCAATACAGTAAATTAAGAGCGGGAGTATAATAGTATTGTATAACAAATATAGTGCTTTATCATTTAGTAAATCTCTAACTCTATACTGTATAGCACTGCAATAGACCTAGATATTTTGGTTTTTACAAAATGTATGTGTTGTTTCCATGACAACTTCTCATCAATAATTACACCCAAAAACTTCACCTCACTTACCCAGCATACTTCAAAATCGTCAATCTTAAAAAGAGCATCAATCGTTAGCTGTTTCTTACTAAATATCATATAATTGGTTTTATCTAGATTTAATGATAACATATTTAACTTAAACCAATACTGTATTTTTACAAACTCAGAATTTATCAACTCAAATATTTGTTCCAAGTTTTTACCTGAACAAAAAATAGTGTAATCAGCAAAAAGAATACATTTAAGGACACTAGATACTTTCATTAAATCATTTACATATAAAATAAATAACTTAGGTCCAAGAACAGAGCCCTGTGGTACTCCAGATGATAAATTACTTAAATTAGATCTTACATCTTCAATTTGAACAAACTGTTTTCTGTCTTTTAAATAACTACCGTAGATATCCACTGTAATGCAGGTCCTCTAATACCATATTTTTTCAATTTATCAAGTAAAATGGTATGATCAATGGTGTCAAATGCTTTTTTTAGATTGACAAATATACTTATACAATGTAGCTTTTGATCAACAGCTGTGGTAACTTGTTCCATTAATTCCATTAGAGCCATGGAGGTTGACTTATTTGATCGAAATCCATACTGACTATTACTTAGAATGTTATTTTTATCCAGAAATTTGTCAAGTCTAGTTACAAAAAGTTTTTCTAACATTTTTGAAAACTGTGGCAACAAGGATATAGGTCTATAGTTGTTAAATTCACTTTTATCACCATTTTTGAATAAAGGAATTACCTTTGCTATCTTCATTCTATCTGGAAAAACCCCAGTTGAAAAAGACAAATTACATATATATTGAAATGGTTCAATAACATGACACATTATTTCCTTAACCACCATCATATCCATGTCTTCATAGTCTTTCAATTTTTTGTCGGTACATCTGTTTACTACATTCATTATTTCATCTTTATCAGTTCCCTTTAGGAACATACTGTTCACACAATTTTCGATTAAATAACTCACATTGTCCCC
This sequence comes from Garcialebias charrua, assembly GCA_038048925.1. Taxonomy (NCBI): domain Eukaryota; kingdom Metazoa; phylum Chordata; class Actinopteri; order Cyprinodontiformes; family Rivulidae; genus Garcialebias; species Garcialebias charrua. The sequence goes on from JBBPBX010050889.1 coordinate 4,934, forward strand.
CATTTTTGGTATGGTAGCCGCAAGGTTGGGTCCAACATTCACAAAGTAATTATTAAATTCATTTACAATTTCATGATCATCCTGTATTTCTTTGTTATTTACCACATAATGTTGAGAAAGATCCACGCTGACCTTATTTTTCTTTTTTAGAACACCATTCATTACTCGCCATGTTGCCCTCATATCACCACCACATTTATGTAACAATTCACTATAATACTCTCTCTTATGTTTCCGTATGATCCATGTTAACTTGTTCTTGTACACTTTGTATTTGTTTTCCGCCTCGAGTGTTCTGGATTTAAAAAAACAAGATTACAGATAAGAAAGTTCATTCTCAATAGTCCAGGTATCAAATCCGCTCATTCTCAATCAGTTCATCTGGACAGTTTCTTTTTAGTAGAAACGTTTCACCCTCACTCCAGAGGGCTTCGTCAGTCAGAGTAGTCCAAAGCAAACTGAAGCTACCCCACCAAGTAAACAACTTAAGTGGACCAACCAGTTTGCTGTAGCCAAGATGGTTTCTGGGGGCTTGTCCCTCGTCGACTCCTCCCAGGCAGGCAGACATGTCCAAAGTGGTTCAAGACAAGAAAGTTCATTCTCAATAGTCCAGGTATCAAATCCGCTCATTCTCAATCAGTTCATCTGGACAGTTTCTTTTTAGTAGAAACGTTTCACCCTCACTCCAGAGGGCTTCGTCAGTCAGAGTAGTCCAAAGCAAACTGAAGCTACCCCACCAAGTAAACAACTTAAGTGGACCAACCAGTTTGCTGTAGCCAAGATGGTTTCTGGGGGCTTGTCCCTCGTCGACTCCTCCCAGGCAGGCAGACATGTCCAAAGTGGTTCAAGACAAGAAAGTTCATTCTCAATAGTTTTATACAGTAGTACAATAGTTTATTACAGATAGTTCTTTTTTTTAACAAGCATTTTTTAGACCATTTGACCATTTGTCATAATAAAACAGCTACTGTATTATTATACTGTATATCAGCTGTTAGATTCTTGCAAACAAAATTAGCCTAGCATTCTTTGAAGGAGTCGCCTGTCGCTTTATCCGGCAGCGTTTAAAACTAAAATCATCTTATGTTGAGAAGAGCCAAAGTTATTTTGGTCAAATCATGTTGGTTGGATTATCTGCAGAGTTATATAAAACAACTACACACGGGTCACATGACCTTGTGATTCACTGCAGCAACATTGGAGGTAAAAATAATAATAAAATGCTAACTAAAAACTGCAAAAACTTTCAAGACTTTAGCTAAAAGCTAAAGTAGCAAAACTGTAACTAAAATTTAATAGTAACACAGGGCTAGCTTTAGCCTCAAAAAGCTAGCAAAAAATATTGAAAACCTAGCTAATAGGGAAAATTAGCAAAATGCTAAAAACAACAAAAGTGTCGTGTTCTTATATTTAAGAACAAATACGTGGGACTTCATGTGCTGGCAAACATTCGCTTTATTAGTCAGATCAACGTCTGCCTCGTGCTGCATAAACACGTCACATCCTGTGTTGTGTAACGTTCAAGAACACTCGTTAATAACAGTTACTATCATGAACACCACATCTCCCCTTTTAACAAATAGGGAACCATTTTGTTTCATTTCCTTTTACAGTCTAGGAACACAACATAAAATACTGGAACTTAATACAACCTGTTTCTTAAACTATCAGTCCTTTTAACTCTAACTTATTTTTCAACACAACATGAAATAACTGTAACTTATATACAACCTGTTTCTTCAACTATCAGTCCTTTTAACTCTAACTTATTTTTCTCTCTCTCTTTTCTCCTCCTCGTTCATTTTCTTGATCTTTAAATCCTCCCTTCTCTTCATTCTTGCCTTTTTTTTCTTTTTGATTCTGGCCAGTTTCTCCTTGTCCTCCTCTGTAAGAGTTTCCTTGGCTTGGAGTCGCTTTAGCAGCTTGGAATCAACTTTGCTGAGGAGGTCGACCGTCTTGATTTCAGGAGGTCTACCAGGGCGGCAAGCCTGCCGTCTCTTCAAGCCTCGAACTGTGGGAGGTTTTTCTTTGTCTGGGTTCGGAGGTCGACCGCGCCGCCCAGTGATGGCCATGATCATAGAGGGAATTTCCTCATTAACCAAAAGAACCCAGTTTGTGCCCTCTGATGTTTCTCTTTCTTCATAGAAGTCTCCAACAGGTATGCGTGGACTGAAGCTGAAGTGTTCTCTGGAGACCACGCCGTCCGAGTGTCTCTTCAGGTACTTGATGACTTCTGGAAACTGCTTCATCCTCCTTCCACAAGGAGTGTAATACCAGGTCTCCCCCTTCATGCGGTTCTCCATTTTCTTCACACGGATCTCCCTCTTCCAACCGTGCTGCAGAGCGAATTGGACCTTTTCTTCTGTTGCGACCCGTCTTCTGTTCGTTTCTCCTGCAGTGGAGCTGTCGTCATCGTTTTCATCGACGTGGTCAGCACCTGTTTTGGCGTCTTGTTTCTGTGCGGTCTCTGCGTTTCCCGCTTGAGCTCGTTTTTTGACCCTCCTTCTCTTCTTGGGGTTCTCGACGGCTGTGCTGATGTCACCCAGCTCCTCCATTTTGGGGAGTTCCTCCTTTACTTTTCCCACTAAAGGCAGAGGAATTCTCCTAGGGGCTTTGAGTGAGTATGGGACCACCTCAGGTTTGAGTTTAATGTGGTGTGTGTGCTGCACCTCACCTAGTCCAGTGCAGAGCCTGGGGTACACAGTTTTTACAGTGTCCATTGATATAGCGTTCACACGCACCAAAAGACCAAGAGCTGTGATGGCAGGCCGTCCAAGCAGTGGTGTGGTGAGGTTCTTAACAACATAGACCTTTTCTGCTGCACTCTTGTCCCTGTAGGTAAGCTGTAGTTTTGTGTAACCTGCAACATCCAGTGGTGTTCGGCCAGGGCCTAACAGAGGTTTCACCGGTTTGAGAAGAGCAGGTTTTTCAGCACTGGGAAACAGTCTGTTCCAATCTTTCTGAGCCATGGCTGTGACGTCTGCACCTGTGTCAAGTTTAAATGTTAGTGTTGTCTCATTTATCTTTATATCAGCTGTCCATGCCTGATTTCCCATGGTCATAGCTCCAAGGAAGAAACTTTCCTCCTCTTCCTCCTCTTCCTCCTTCCACAAGGAGTGTAGTGTTGTCTCATTTGTCTTTATATCAGCTGCCCATGCTTGATTTTCTGTGGTCACAGCTCCAAGGAAGAAACTTTCCTCCTCTTCCTCCTCTTCATCCTCTTCGATGCTTTGCACCTTTTTGCTGAATCTGCACACACGCTGATAGTGTCCTTTCTTCCCACAGAAATTACATGTTACATCATTAGCAGGACACTCATATTTAGGGTGAGGGGAGCCTCCACACTTGAAACACTTTGTACTTGATGTGCTTCTGCTGTCGACCTGTGGATGTGTTTTAGCATTTTTATTTGTAAACTTGTTATATTTGGATTGATCAAACTGTTGTCTGCTTTTAACAACTCTATCAACAGAGCTGACATTTGTCTGCATTCCACTGGCTTCACATCTCAGAGCACTTTGTTGCTTTTTAACCTCTTCTGATTGTCTTGCCATGTTTACAGCTTTCTCCAAGTCCAAGTTTTTCTCCATTTGCATACGCTCTGACAGTCTGATGTCTGCTAAGCCCACTACAATTCTGTCTCTTATTAATTCGTCGTGGAGCGGTCCATAATTGCAGTGCTCAGCTAATGCATGCAGGGCTGTAACAAATGCATCCACTGTTTCATTTTGCTCTTGTTTGCGCATATTAAATCGTGCGCGTTCATAAACAACATTTTTCTTGAGTATGAAGAAGTTCTGGAAACCCTCTTTCACTTTTTCATACTGGCGCTGGTCTGCATCGTTTAGCTTTAATCCTCTCAGGACATCATCCGCTTCGTCTCCCATGCAGTATATTAAGGTGTTTACCTGGTTTTCATCAGAACTCAACGACAAGCTACTGGCCTGGCGGAACCTCTCGAAGCGACGGATCCATTTTGTCCATTCATGTGGCTTCGAAAAATCAAAAGGCTCCGGCGGCTGGATGCTGAACGTGGCGCTGGGTGTGTTAGCCGCTATGCTAACTCCTGCCCTCGGCTGCTTGTTTTCTTCAGACATCTTAAAAATAGCTGTAGCTCGTTTTTCCTCTTCTTATCCACGCCAGACAGACTCTTCAGCAACTCACCACTTCTGACACCATGTCGTGTTCTTATATTTAAGAACAAATACGTGGGACTTCATGTGCTGGCAAACATTCGCTTTATTAGTCAGATCAACGTCTGCCTCGTGCTGCATAAACACGTCACATCCTGTGTTGTGTAACGTTCAAGAACACTCGTTAATAACAGTTACTATCATGAACACCACAAAAAGGATGAGTAAAATATTTATTAGTTAGTTAGGAGCTAAACGCTTCCAAAGGCTAGCTAAAAGGCTAAAGTTGTATAAGCATAGCTAAAAGTTAAAAGTTAAAAAGTGCTAACCAAAAACAACTCAATGTTTCAAGACTTTAGCTAAAAGCTAAATTAGCAAAACTGTAGCTAAAAGTTAAAAGTAGCACAAGGTTAGCTTTAGCCTCAGAAAGCAGCTAGCAAATAATACTGAAAACCTGGCTAGTAGGGAAATGCTACAAACAATTAAAGTTTATTATAGACCTATATCCTTGTTACCAGCTGGAGAGGACGCTGGCGTGATGTCGCCGCTTCTCCACGCTGAATAGTTATTTACTGTTGCTATTTTTTGGACATTTTTTGGACATTTATCTGGACTCGTTTTGTTCAGTGGTTTTTAATAAGGATTTTACGGACAGCTTGGCTAGCTCTTCCTAACCGGAATTTGGGCTGTCTACCTCCTGTCAAACTCCAGCACGAACTTACTTCAAGAACTACGTTACGTAGCTGCAATTATTGTTCCACTCACCTACTGCCTGTCAACCTCCTGTGTCATCTGGATTGTCCTGGATTTTCTCCTGTGCTCCTCTTCACGATATGCTCAACCAAGTTACATCCCTCTGCTTCTTGGTTGTTTCTTTCGGAGCCGTGGGTCTGCTGTTAGCAGCTAGCTCTGTGCTAGCTTCCCCCGGCTTGGCTGGCACGATGTTGACGTATTCTGCTTCGCAGCTGCTTGGACTTAACAACTGCTCCATTCCTCCCTCTGTTTCCACCATCAAACAACTGGGACTTCTGCGTAGACCTCGTTATATCCACAGAAGCTCTCGAAAGATATCCATCTACTCTGGACAGCCGCAGGTTGGGTCTATCGCGTGTGTCTCGTCCAAGAGACGTGTCGCACCTCGACGACGTCATCAGAACGCTGCGTCTGTAGTCCCTTGTAGTCCACAGCGCACGAAGTGGCAAGGAAAACGTGGAGTGGACTTCAGTCTGCTGAAACCGGTTCAAAAGGCTTCTACACCAACTGGTATTAAATTAGAACTTTTCAATGTGCAGTCACTATCAAACAAATCATGCCTAATTCACGATCACATTCTGGAGAAGGACTTGGACCTCATGTGTCTTACAGAGACTTGGCATCAGCCAGATGTGTACAGTTCTCTAAATGAGGCCTGTCCGTCTGGTTACAGTTATCTGCAGAGAGCCCGCAGCACTGGCCGCGGTGGTGGTCTGGCTGTAATCTACCGCAATAATTTAAAATTGACACATCTAGCTTCTCAGGACTTTTCCTCTTTTGAAAGTTTGGCCTTCAACTTCAAAGCCCCACTCCTGATGAACGTTATATTGATTTATAGACCTCCCAAACCGCATGTTTCATTTAACTCAGAGATGCATGACCTCCTCACCTTTTTCTGCACCTCCCCTGTGAAAACTATTTTTCTTGGCGATCTAAATATCCACATGGACAATTCCTCTTCCCCGTTGGCAACAGATTTTAAGTCTCTTCTGGACTCTCTTAATCTCACCCAACATGTGGACGTCCCTACGCACAGCAGGGGGCATACTCTGGATTTGGTGATTACAGACACTGTACTCATCAATAACTTATCTGTATATGACCTGGGTGTCTCGGACCACAGTGTCATCTCTCTGGAAGTGCCTTCAACTTCACCTGCTTCAAACCCAAAGCGACCCATCCAGTTCCGGGACTTTAAAAACATTTCCCCTGATGTTCTGTCCGCTGATCTTCACGCCCTGACCGCTGTCAATCATTCATCTGCCAATGACTCCGTTGATTACTACAACCGATCTCTCCAAGAGCTTCTGGACCTACATGCTCCCTTGAAGACAAGACTGGTGTCTTTCTCCCGTTCAGCCCCCTGGTACACTGGTGAGCTCCGCAGGATGAAGGCAACTGGCCGTGCTATCGAGAGACGTCTAAAATCATCTGGTCTCTCGGTACATAAGCAGGCATACAAAGAACATCAGAAAGCATACGCCTATTCTCTTAAAGAAGCACGCTCCAAGTATTACTCCAACATCATCAACACCTGCCCTGGTAACTCTAAACAGCTCTTCTCCACAGTAACTCATCTACTTAATCCCATTAAACAAACTTCTGAGGAATGTGTTCAAAAATGCGACCTGTTCCTTTCATCATTTAAAAACAAAATTGACACCATCAGATCTCAGCTTCACAACCTCCCTGATCTTCGTTTACCATCTACCCGTCTGCATCCTGGGTCCCTGAGCAGCTTTGATGAGGTTGTTCAGAGTGAGGTGGAGTCCATCATAAAGAAAATGAAGCCTTCATCCTGCGCCCTGGATCCCTTCCCCTCATCTCTCATAAAATCCAATCACTCTGCAATAAGCCCATTAATCACTCAAATAATAAATCAGTCTCTACAATCTGGTCATGTTCCACTGCCTCTAAAAACTGCCATCATTAGGCCTCTTCTGAAAAAATCTAATTTGGATCCCGACATTTTTTCTAATTACCGCCCAATTTCCCACCTCCCGTTTCTGTCCAAAGTGCTGGAAAAAGCAGTTGCTGCTCAGCTGCAGGACCACCTACAGCAACACTCTCTGTACGAGAAGTTTCAGTCTGGATTCAGAGCAGCTCACAGTACTGAGACTGCATTACTGAGAGTTACAAATGATATCCTCATGGCTGCTGACACTGGCTCTCCCTCCGTCCTTGTCCTCCTTGACCTCACTGCAGCCTTCGACACTGTGGACCATAATATTCTCCTCCACCGTCTTCATGTGGAGGTCGGTCTCTGTGACACTGTCCTGGACTGGTTCAAATCTTTCCTCTCCGATAGGCTGGAATGCGTTAGTCTTGGCAATGCCACTTCCCAGACAGTCGGTGTCTCCTGTGGTGTCCCTCAAGGGTCAGTTCTGGGGCCCCTGCTGTTTTCCCTTTACATGCTGCCTTTAGGTCAAATTATTAATCAGTTCAACATTTCTTTTCACTGCTATGCCGACGACACACAGCTTTACATCAGGACTGGATCATCCTCATCATCCCCATCTCCATCTTCACTCACTGCCCTCTCTGCCTGCCTGGAGGAAATAAGGGCATGGATGAATCAGAACTTTCTTCAATTAAACTGCTCCAAGACTGAGGCCATAATGATTGGCACCCCTCACCAGATACAAACATCAACTTTAACAACAATCTCCTTCTCTGGTCAAGACATCCCCCTCTCCACCTCTGTTACAAATCTTGGAATAAAAATGGACTCTCATCTTACATTTGAAACTCACATTAAGCATCTGTTTAAAACTTGCTTCTTCCATCTTCGAAACATCTCCAGACTTCGCCCATCTCTGACTTTTTCCGATGCTGAGAAACTCGTCCATGCCTTTGTCTCCTCCAGGCTCGACTACTGCAACTCCCTGTTTATTGGAATCCCTGGCAAAAACCTTCAGAAACTTCAATATATTCAAAACAGTGCAGCAAGGATTTTATTGAGAGCTCGTAAATTTGAACATATTACACCCATTCTCCATAACCTCCATTGGCTTCCTGTCACCTACAGAATTCAATACAAAACTGCTCTCATTACACATCAATGCTTACATGGAACTTCACCTGACTATCTAAAGGACATTCTTGCACCATATTCATCCACCCGGTCTCTACGATCACAGAACAGTAATCTACTTCACATTCCACGAACCAAATTAAGGACCATGGGAGACAGGGCATTCTGTGTGGCTGCCCCCCGCCTATGGAACTCCCTTCCTGACTGCCTGAGAGCTCCACAGTCACTGGTTGACTTTAAAAGCGGTTTAAAGACTTTTCTTTTTAAGCAAGCCTATTCTGCCCCCGCATGATTTTATCTTTGATCTTGGTTGATAGTATTATTGATTTTACTTGATTTTATCACTTGTTTTATTTATTTATTTATTTATTTTTTAAGCAGGCCTATTCTGCCTCCACATGATTCTGTTTTTAATCTTAGTTAATACCATTATTGATTTTATTTGATTTTATCACTTGTTTTTATTGTTGTAGCACTTTGAGATTTTTATTAATGAAAAGTGTGGTATAAATTGAATTTATTATTATTATTATTATTATAAAGGATAATTAAAATTATCAAAAGCCTAGACAGGAGCTAAAAGTAGCCAAAGGCTAGCTAAAAGGATAAGCTTAGCTAAAAGTTAAAAGTAAAAAATGCGCTAACCAAAAGCAACAGAATGTAAACAAAAAGTTTCAAGACATTAGTTAAAAGCTAAAGTAGCAAAACAGTAGCTAAAAGTTGAGTAGCACAAGGCTAATTTTTGCCTCTAAAAGCTATTTAAAAATATCAAAAGGCTAGCTATGTAAGAAAGCTATTTATGACGGTAGCAAAATGTTAAAATTAACAAAAGGTTATAGCTAGGAGCTAAAAGTAGCAAAAGGTTAGCTAAAAGGATAAGCGTAGCTAAATGTTAGAAGTAAAAAAAAGCGCTAACGAAAAGCAACAGAATGTAAACAAAAAGTTTAAAGACATTAGTTAAAAGCTAAAGTAGCAAAACAGTAGCTAAAAGTTGAGTAGCACAAGGCTAATTTTGACTCAAAAAGCTATTTAAAAAATATCAAAAGGCTAGCTATGTAAGAAAGCTATTTATGACAGTAGCAAAATGCTAAAATTAACAAAAGGTTATAACTAGGAGCTAAAAGTAGCAAAAGGCCAGCTGATTCAGCATATTTCTTCGGTTAGTACTAACCGAAGAAATATGCTGAAAAGTAATATCAGGCAGAAACCAGCCTAGCACAGTGATGTGTGTACACACAGAAGAAACTAATGATTTATTTATTTATTAATTTTTTGGCAGGGAAGCAGAAGTTTTTATATTTTGTTAAAGTATTTAACGTAAAGTTCTTTATGGAATCATCCCGTCAACAGTCACACTTTGTATGCACACGCCAGTGTTGCATGAAGATTTTTACATAAAGTCGAGTATTTTTTTGTCCTAACTTTATCAGGTTGATATTCTTGTATATCATGCAGCCACTCCATACAAATTACAGTAAACTACTGATTAGCGTTCCCATACATTGAGTTTCTCAAGCTGCTATTGAACCCAACACGCTCTGTTAATAAACACCCAAACGGAGGTCCGGTTAAACCCAAAGTCTGGTAAACATTCTACATTTAGCTGTGGTGGTGTTGTTTCTCAGGCCACGAGTCACATCACCCCAGCTGTTCACACACACCTGCAATGTACGGGTCGCTACTTTTACCTCTTAGAGAGCTAAAAAAAACATCTAGCTCTATGAGGTATTTATATTTTGCTCATCATGTAAAACCTGTTGCGTTTTACCGTCATCTGTCATTTGATACTTTGGTTTTGTTGCCTGCTTCAGCCTCATTCGCCTCATTACTCTCTGTAGCTGTTGTTTTAGCTCCTCACAATCCTGCTCAACGGTGCAGTACTCACTCTCCCAGAACCTTTGCTCCTGTTCAGTCATTTGTTGCTCCTTATTCCAGCTGTTTTGGGTTCTTGTGTCAATTTTTCTAAACCCAGACCCCTGGACGAACTACGCGTGTTGCCGGCGTGAGCGCAGAAGGGCTGAAGATAAGTTCCTGGTGTCTTTCCAAACACTGAGGGACAGCTGGCGTTTCTATCAGAGCTGTGAACGCTGCACAAAACAATTGTTCTGATATCATTGAGTTCTTTTTAAAAGCGTTCTCTGCTCTCAAAGCCCCACAATCAGCTGATCCAGAGAACTGGACTGAGGTCTGTGTGAACGTCCGAAGATCTTTTTGTCAACGAGGTTATGAGCAGTAAGGCCCTCATTAGCACCTCATCTCTGTTGTCTTTAAAGACCGTGTAAAGTGAAATTAAATGTGTGTTTTTAGTTTGTCACATGGCATAAATATGTGTTATTAATCACCCATATAAATCTGACTGATTAAAAACATTGTTTACCTTATAAAATTAAGTCTCAAAAATCATGAAAAAACATGATTTTGCCTTGCCCTGGAACGCTGGGGGCGTGTCAGTGCGTGGGCGTGGTTTCAGCGCAGCTGCGCTCGTGTCCTGCCCCCTGAGCTGACTGTGTGGAGAGGCAGGCAGCAGAGATCCAGTAAACCTGCTCTGTTTTTATCTGAGTTCTGTCTGTAACAGCAGCTACTTTTTCCAAGAGTTACGCTGTTTTTGTAAATAGTTTTCTTGTGTGTTTTTAATCTGGAATGAATTTTTAAAAAAAAAGTTGTACCATGCGGGAATTGAACCCGTGGGGTTTGGGACGGAAGGCAAGCGCTTTATCCATTGACCTATCCAGGCATTACAGATACTCTGTATAAAACCACGCGGTATAAAAACATGTTATGATTTGTACGGGTGCCCTGACCATTGCGACATCCAGGGAAGATGCACGAACGAGGCATAATTGATTAGCTAGCTAACAATGAACAAAATATCTATGCTATTGCTATCTGATGCTATCTGCGATTCGCGAGTGAACGGCTCCACCGAGGCGAATTTATACGGCTGGAGCTGCAGGGGGTGGGGCTATACTTAAGAAGACCGCGTGACGAAACGCGGTCACATTTAAAACACGCCTAAAAAATCCTGAAACAGAAATATCTTTATACACAGTTTGCTCTATAACTCCAAAATTAATTGAGCTACAATTTTGAGACTTTTTACTCATTTACAAGATTACAATTATGACATTTATAATGTTTATTGAAGAAAATGTTGAAATTCACTTTACACGGTCTTTAACAAAGATAACTATGAAGTCCGCTGGGTCTCCAAACGACCCAATCGCCCCTCGTCTTTTTAAAGTTTATTTTTTTCACTTTGGCACCTTATGGTAGCTTGGCAAATGAAAATGTACCTGTGATTTTTAAACATGCTCTGGTGACACCTTTAAAAATACCCCGACCTGCTGTTAGGCCCATCTGAAATTAACCCAAATTTCCAGTTAATTCCCAAATAGTCTAATAATTTTCATTGAAAGTTTCTAACTCAGAATATTTCCAAAACTCTCCAGTTTAACTTCCCATGAAAAGTTTCTTCAAATTTACAAAAACAATTACACTTCTTTATAACACAACTGGGGTCTTCGTCACATTCTTCGTTTGTGTGTTTGTTTGTTCTGGTGGAATCGAACCCCCAACTCTCCCACTGGAGGAAGACTGCTCTAACCACTCAGCCACAGTTGCCCAACCACCTAGACAAAAATAAAGATGCGACAGATTTTTCCCCAAAAGACAATACAAGAATTAAAAATATCATCACAGTATAACAGGAATTAATTAAAATGCTTTAAATTTCTTTAAATATCAGTACATCTGGATAAGCTACACTGAAGTAGTCTCAAAATAAAGTCCAAGTACAAGACTTGTGTTCTGACCATATTGTGTGTGTGCGTGCGTTATTTAAATGTTTCAGTGATGAGTTTGGATTATCCTCAGCGTTTGACCTGCCGTTAAGCTTTTGTCTCGGGTCCAAACGTGTCAGAGGTTTTCTGCTCGACTAATGTTTTAATGAAGTGTGGGGCAGCCGGGCAGCAGACCCCAAGAGTCAGACAAGCTGTGTCATAAACATCCTCTGGTGCTCGTGCCAAGTGGCTCAGTGAAACGTTAAATGAGATGTATTATGGTGGAATGGACCCAGACGGCTTGGCACTCAAGTGGGCCAAACATGGTAGCCGGGGTAAATCTCCATTCCCCACTGCCCGCGTGGTGATATAATACAGCTCGTGTCTACAAGCTTTAAACGTTGTTTACATGAAAGGATGAAAAATTATGGAGGATGAGAAAGTGATAGTTTAGCATTTATGCTAAAAATGTTTAATATCTTTTTAGAAGACACTCGCTGGATGAGCATCTGCAATAAATAACTTTTGGAGTCTACCCAAATTAAAATGACTGCCGCACATATTATATTATATTACACAAAAATGGCTACAGCTTAGTCAGTTTTAGAGATACTGAGCTAAAATTTATTGTGATAGTACACGTGCAAAAGTTTTACTTTAAATATTGACATAAACTGCTGCATTAGATTGACTTTAGCAAATAAAAACTGCTCTAACTTCATCAGTTTTACAGATACTGAGTTAATATGTGTGTATTAGTAGCTGAAATTCATAAGTAATGAGTGCAACAAATGTTAAGAGATCTCACAATGTTTATTGTTTGAGATAAAGCTTAAGATCATTTGCAATGTTTCATCAAAACATGTTCAACTCCATCATTTTTCAGTACAAGATGATTTTAGTGTAAAACTGGAATGAACAAGCAGGACCAGCTCGTGCCCGAGGGACATGAATAGTGAATGTTTGTAGTTTGGAGATGAGTGTTTTTCTGGACTGGAACTGAGCCTGGAATGCAAGTAAACCTAAATGTTTTTGGTGCAAGATATTCAAGTGGGTAAGGGTTATACCGTGGAGAAGAACAGAGGGAGGTATTTTTATAAGCACTTTGGTAACAGCTGCTGTTTGAAGTGTGCTTTATAAATAAAGTTGACTTGAATGTTTTTTTTTTTGCTTGTCCGAGACATCACAGAGTGACTGATCCTGCTGAGTGGAGGACAATTTTATCCAACGCCATGCATAATATTTGGCCTCCCCACTGGCCTAATCATTTGAGGAAACTTTAATTTTAAGCAATATAAAAAACAGAAATCATAGTATCCTCAAATGATCGATGTTGCTGGTTAATGTATACATATGGCGGTGGCCATCTTGGATTTTGATGTGCCAACTCAAGTTTTTGGATCTTTCTTACATCTAGATGTAGCCACACACCAACATGGAAGTCTGTAACTCACTTATTTTTATGTTGTGTTCACAACATGCACAGACGGAGGGTATTTATAATTTCTGCTCTTTGCTCCATGTCATGGGACAAAAAGTGGGCAGTATGATTCTTTTAGAAATACTTGGCCTTTAGTTTATATTGTTTATCGAAAAATATTTATCTCAACAGAACCATTATGTGAATAAGAAATTATTGTTTCAGTAAAGGGCTGTTATTGAATTTGGGCAAATTCCTGTGTTCACTTTTTCTGTAATTTTTTGGGTATAATAATATTTTTATTATTGATTGACAAAACTTTGAAACAGGTTGTTGGTTATTTTTATATTTAATGTAGTAATCCGAAGTTATCCTGTAGTATCCTGTACCATGAAGCCATCGCGTTCCAGGGTGTTTCCTTTAGTCTGTGGTTACGTTCCTTCATCAAAATTGTTTATAGGGATGCACATATTGAATTTTTGGCCAATATCTGATATGTTGAAACTTATTTGGCTGATAACCGATGCCGGTACCGATATTTTATATATGTTCCTTTGTCAGAACATAGTCCTCTTGTTTAGGCTTATTTGCTACAAAAATTGTGCAACAGCTGGTGACATATATTCAGTAACAGCCATTCATAGCACTTTAACTTATATTAAATAAAAAGTGTTAAATGTTATTTATTAGCATTAGTCACCTGCGATGCTGTCTCACTTGTGGAGACTTGTTCCAGGTTCTTAGCTGAAGTGTGGGATCCTCTGCACTCCTGTGCATGAAGGACAGACTTTTTATGTTCAAAGATTTTGTCTATCCATTGTGCCGTAAGACTTTTCATGCTAACGGGGCTAACACGACGCCCAAATGTCTGTGGTAAAACTCACCCAACAAGTCGTGCTATCGAGCTTCTCAATGATGTCGGAAATGACGGCTGGTAACTCGGGTAATGTTACGTTGGAAAAATATCTCAGACTGGGGTCTATGTCACGAGGCTCAACGTAGTCCATAAATCTTCGGAATCCGACATCCTCACCCACGAAAAATAAAACTCAACACCGCCATTTAGAATTTTCCTCTCTGCCGTGAGGTTGGGTAGGCACATGTGACGTCATCACGTTGTGCTGCAACGTCATCACGTTGTGTTGGCGCTGCAGGCATAAACAGTGCCTTTTATATCGGCGAGTTATTTTAATGGAATGGCCGATGTCCTATATTGAACTTTAACGCTAATATCAGCCCATACTGATACCATGCCAATAATATTGTGCATCCCTAATTGTTTATATTAAATTATATATTATAATATTTCTCTAACAACCCCTCCCCACACCATGTGAAACTTACCTGTTTGACAGGAAAACAAAATTCATTTGTTCAGAATAAAACGTCAGATCTCATGTTCACCTTGTTAATGTGTTTGGTTAAATATGAATGTAGTAACAAAGAGCACTTGTAAAGCACTGACCCAGTGTCACTGTCCACACATCCCCCACGTTCAAACTACGCTTTTAATTCTACACAAACTGTGTGTTTCTCCATCACACTGACTCACACTGATGGCCACACATCGTGGGCAACAGTTCAGTGTCTTGCCTCAGGGCACTTCGACATGTGGACTGGAGAGGCAAGAAAACAAACCTTACATATGATGGATGCACACTTCTCCACTTCCATAAACATTGGATGCTAATTTAAAA
>JBBPBX010050890.1:11674-24797 GCA_038048925.1 Garcialebias charrua
ACAGATAAGCCTGTCATGATAACAAATTTTCCTGGGCGATTAATTGTCTCGGAAATTATTGCGATAAACGACAATATCGTTTGAAATTTGACAATAATTGTCAAATTTGAGAAGAAATGTTGATTTGTTAGGTTGTAGTACCTTTTTTGACCACCTGATGGTAGTATAAGGTTGTTTTAAGGATGGATAGTTGAGCAGCGTATCCCTTTAAGAAAAATGGGAGGGAGGGCCCTTGACGTGACATGGGCTGACTTGGTGACATGGCGTACGCTCAGTGATTTGAGCTCTTTAGCATAGCATTTGTCACACAAAGATTTTAATAAAAAAATCAGTAAACAAGTTCTCAGCTTCTTTTTTCAGAGAAAAAACTTTTTATACAAAGGTACGGGTTTCAACCGTGAATTTACGAGCTCGACAAGACGGATGTTTATTCCTGAGGTCAGCGTGTTAGCTTAGCTCGTAGCTTAGCTTCTCAGCTTAACTGCTTTTAATAATCTAAAAAACACTATTTTGGATGGTTAAAATTTATTTTAAAGAGAAAGAGAGGGGTCAGTGAAGAACACCGGAGTTGAGCCATGTCTTCAGTAGAAAGAGAGAGACACGAAGAAGCGATAAAGCCGGTAAATGAAAATGAGGTTGATCATTTTCATTCATCATGCGATTAATTGATTTATTGTTTATCGTGACAGGCCTAATAACAGACAATATAAAAAAAATAACAGAGAATATAAAAAATAACAGAGAATATAAAAAATAACAGAGAATACAAAAACACCAACAATTAAGGTCTAAAACAGGTCAGGTGCAGACATAAACATTGAAGTGATTATTATGTATTACAAAGTACTTTTCTATGCATGCGTATGGAAACATGCACTCGTCACAATGATTGAGCATGACCAAAAGAAAGACGTAAATACTGCATATCCTCTAAAAAGATAAATGGAAAGAGGCAAACAACTTTGTAAATAATTAAGGTTACAGCTCACCCTTTCTAAAATTTTCTTGTGCAAGTCTGCCTTCAATATTCACAGAATAAAAAAAGAAAGCAGCCACACACAAGAGGCATCCATGAAGCCACCACTAATGATTTGTAGAGCCCATAAATTCATATACGTGGCTCTGCTTGAGGATAAAATCAATATTGATCACACGATTTGGCGAATGAGGCACATAAATATGTGGATTAAGTGACATACAGCCACAGGAGGGTTCAGCTTCCTGTCTAATGGAGAAAATGACCACGAGTGCGTGTGAGCGGATACATTTTTAGTAGCTTACCGTTGTCAAGACAACAGCCGTTTCCACAGAAGGTCAACATATTTGTCATTATCAGCCATAAACTACATTAAGCAGTGTGTGCCTTTTAAATAATTTGGTCATTTAGAAGGTTTCAGTGTGCTGCCTGGTATCCCCCGAGCCAGGCTGCCTTCAGGGCCAACCAGAGTTGCCCCAAGTAACCAGACCGCACCGCCAACAATGATGTGCAAAGTCAACTACTTGTGGGCAAAATTCAAATCTGGGAACACTGCTGACACAGGCCGAAAGCACTTGGCTCCTTGTCCATTCAAACGACCTGCTTTGCGTTGTTTGGAGAAGTCCAGGCAGGATCACACTATGAAAACAAATGCAGGGCTTTAAGATAACAGAACCAAATGTTGGCGGGGCCGATGTCGCAGGACATTATGGTCAAACTGACCTGAATGGCTGCTGCTATGGGAAACCATATTGGTTATGCAAAGTTTTGTCCAATTGTTTAACACTATTAAACAAGGCTGAAGACAAAAGTAGATGTGGGGTTCTGTGGAAAGATTACAAGCAGTTTGAAGAGTTTATTTCTCACCAGATTTTGAGCTAATTACTAATCCAAGCAAGGGCATAACCAAAATCCGGCTTTTAACTTTTATAGCAAATAATAGGAATGTTTATGCCATGAAAATTTGAAGACTAGCTGTTTTAAAGAGAATGATCTCGACCCCACTTAGTTTGTTATTCCAGTCGGAATTATAAACTCTGTTTAAACCAAGGTTGTTTTGAAATTCCTCACTAATACTTTCTCTTCAAATTTTTCAATTTATCAAATGTTTGTAAAGTCTAGTCTGAACTAGGGATGCATGATATTATCGGCATGGTATCGGTATCGGCCGATGTTAACGTTAAAGTTAAATATCGGACATCGGCCATTCCATCAAAATAACTCACCGATATAAAAGACGCTGTTTTTGTATGACAACCCAGTGACAAGGATGCCTGCAGTGGCAGCACAACATATTGACATCACTTGCGCCTACCTGATGACCACGGCAGAGAGGAAGAAGCAAAATGTCGGCAGTGTGGAAGGTTTTTTCGTTGAGGATGTCAAATTCCGAAGATTTATGGACTGCATTGATCCTCGCTACATCCTCCCAAGTTGGAGATAATTTTTCCGACGTAGCCTTACTCTCAAGTTACAAGCCGTCCATTTCTGACGTCATTGACAAGCTAACAGCTGATAGCACTTGGGTGGGTTTACCACAGATATTTGGACGTGGTGTTAGCCTCGTTAGCATGATTAGTCTTACGGCACAATGGATAGACAAAACCTTTGAACTTAAAAAGTCTGTCCTTCATGCACAAGAGTGCAGAGGATCCCACACTGCAGCTAGGAACCTGGAACAAGTCTCCACAAGTGAGACAGCATCGCAGGTGACTAATGCTAATAAATAACATTTAACACTTTTCATTTAATATACGGTAAGTTAAAGTGATATGCATATCATATGGCTGTTACTGAATATATGTTGCCAGCTCTTACCCCGGAATTACACCACATGCGTTACGGCTCCGCCCCGCTCCGGTCCGACCTCCGCAGCAAATACGCACCCATTATAATCAATGACAGAATTTACACTGGCTCCGCACGGCGGCGGCGAGCTGCGGAGAGCGGACGGCAGTCCGTCAAAATTAGAAAATTTTCTATTTCTGCCGGATGACGGAGCTGTGCCGGAGTCAACTTTTGAAGATTACGTCGCACCAACAGGAAAAGGAACGAGCACAACTTCCGTATTTACAAAATAAAATCACCACGGGCGGACTAATCCTAGCTCTATACGGATTTATTTGTACAAAAATGCTGTCAAACTATCAATTATGACTATTCTATGACTAAACTATTATATTTATGACTATGACTACACCTAATAACGCAATACAAAAATAAATAAATAAAAAAGTATTTTATTCTGAAATGTAAACATCACTTCCTGTTGCTCAAACCATGTAGCTCATTTACGAGAGAAGATCAAGGCAGCAGTCTCTCTACAGTTGTTCTCCTTCTTTCCACCGAATGAATTGTTTTGTTCTGACTTACTTATTTATCACTTGATTTATCGCGCGATCTCGCACGTGTCTTGGAGCGGCGCATCCAGGCGGACCTGAGCGGAGCGGAGGCAGTGGGAATTGGACTCGTTCAGCTGCGACCTGCGGACCGGAGCGGGGCGGAGCCGCGTGCAGTGTAATTCCGGGGTTACAGCGGTTGCACAATTTTTGTAGTAAATAAGTCTAAATAAGAGGGCTATGTTCTGACAAAGGAAAGTACCGTATATAAAAAATATCGGATTTCGGCCAAAAATCCAGTATCGCGCATCCCTAGTCTGAACATCACTGAGTTTGTTCCTTTGTGCCTAAAGATCTGTGTTGTTTGTTATTTTTACATGTTTTAGCCAAAAAGACAGTGTCCTTGATGTAGATCACACTAAACCAAAAGTGACCATGAAAAAGACTGAATAAGGTGCTCCAAATGTAGGTTTTAACTCTGCATCGGAGCACAGGACATTCATCTCTCTTGGATTTTAATTAATTTGACACCTTTCAGCACTTCTGATTTCTGAGTAGTGCAGAATCACGCAACATGACTACGAACAGAAAGCAGCGGGTTGCAGGACAAGTCTCTGAAATGTGTTTCTGCTCATCATTAAAGGTCCACTGACATGATTTTTTTACTATTCATAAAATTGCTCAAAATATATATATTTTAGCATTTAAATATGTTCGTTTTTGCAAACAAAATGATAAATAATTTTAATTTTGCTTTAAAAGTGATTTTGAACTTCAAGCCGTGTTTAATCATGGGAAATCCGATTACACGCGAACGCACCATCTGTGATGTAACACTGGGCAGAGCTCTGGGCTTGTCACAGTGCGCAGGTATGAGCAGCTCGACATGAAGGTAAGTCTGATACAGCATCAGACCTAAATTAGATCCTGTTGTTTCTTGTTCCATCACCCAAACTATTTTCTGCTTCCCAAAATGAAGACAAATAGCTCAAATCTTCACATAGATTGTTAAATTCGTCCAGTTTTAAATTGTCCGCTATTAAAGACACCAGAGCCCTCTGCCCAGTGTTACATCACATAGTGCTGGACGATAATTCAATAACGATAAATATCGCGATATACTTTTATTCAATAACGATGATATGAAGTTTAAGCATATTTTCGATATTTCGATAGGATTTTACAACTTTTTCTGACGTTTTTCTCTTTCTGTTCGGGTTGGAGCGGCTGCTTCAACAACCCGCCCGGACAGAAAAAGCTGTGACACAAAACGTGCGTGATGACGTCGTTGTTACGCAGCGCTCAGTCCAGCAGCAGGCGTTAGCGGTAGCAGGCTAAAAGCTAAGCTAGTCTCCAAAGCGCGTTAAGTTTTCGCTTCAAAACGAGTCAAACGAGTGCTCATGACCGTCAGAATGTGACTGAACAAAGTTTCACAAGCGAAGAGAAAGAGACGACATCACTGATGAGAGGAAAGACTAATTCGTCGGTGTGGACGTAGTTCGGTTTTACTGCAGGTCTCATCTGCAGCGAGTCTTACTCGGTTTGTGTTTATTTTTCAAAACGTGACAGAGTCGTTCTAACTAGCGGTGGAAACATCTATTCTAACTTGTTTAATCTGAAGAGTTTCCACTCGATAGAATATGATGAGAGTCAGAAGATGAAGAATAAAGTTTGAGCCAACGTTTCCCTGAAACTACGACGTAAACAAACAGCCCCAGCAGTGCTGCATGTTTTTTTTATTGAAAATAAAACAGATTCATCAGAATAAAAAGAAAGAAAAACACTGAATGAAAAGGTGCAGAAAGACGAAAATAGTGTTATAATATCTGCCCCTTGTTTAAAAAATACAAAATAACTACAAACAACCTTCACTTCACCTGCACCACACCTTCCCAACAACTTTGATTTAATCATCTTTTAAAACATATAAATAGTTTTATAAATGTTTATGATGATATCAAATCAACACAATCCTGTTTCCTGATTTAAAACTCAGCTCCTTCACACTAGTTCTAAATGAAGATTTTACAAACATTTACATTCCCTTCAGGGTTTAATAACTTTTTAAACAAAATGTAATTGAATATTTGGGGGTAATATTTTTTTTAGTTTTATACATGACTTGTAAAATACTATGTTAACCAAATCATAACATTTTAATAATTTCAATTGATGAAATAATATATTTGTTGGGTGACCATAGCACTTCCTAATAATAATTCTTACAGCTCTTTTTAGTAAAATAAAATTAGGATTTGTAATAGTTTTGCATGCTTTTCCCCAAACTTCAATACAACAGATTAAATATGGAACAATCATTACATTATACAATATATTCAAAACTTTGTCATTCAAAAACTATTTTACTTTATACAATAATGTAATTGATTTTGTTATTTTTATTCTTAAGTAATTTCCATGAGATTTCCATGTCAGCTTCTCATCAATAACTATACCCAAAAGTTTTATTTAATTAACTATGAATTTCAATGCTGTAAATTTTAAAGTTCTTGTTTAAAGTTAAAACTATTAATATTGACACAGTTGAGAATTTTATGCCGAGAACGTTCATGCTCAATAATCCAGGTACCAAATCCAATACCTGTAATTCTCAGTTGGGTCATCTGGAAACTGGATGGAGGGTGAAACGTTTCTATAAAAAACTGTCCATGACCCGACAGAATTATTGGGTTGAGAATTTTATGTTTATTTGATGGTGATTTCCATCTTTTTGGAGGCTAAATACAAATACAAGGTGAACATCAATTTATTTGTATAGTTTATAGTTTTTTTTAGGCTTTTATATTGTTTATATCGATATCGAATTATATCGATATCGACCGAAATTAAGAACTATATCGTGATAAAAATTTTGGCCATATCGTCCAGCCCTAACATCACAGATGGTGCGTTCGAGTGTAATCGGATTTCCCATGATTAAACAGGCTTGAAGTTCAAAATCACTTTTTTTAAAGCAAAATTAAAGTGATTTATCATTTTGTTTGCAAAAACGAACATATTTAAATGACAAAATGTATATATTTTGAGCAATTTTATGAATAGTAAAAAAATCATGTCAGTGGACCTTTAAGGCTATTACGTCTATTTCAGAGTTTTAGTTTCAAAGCATCCATGCCTTCTGTGTTGGAAACAAACTAATTACCGGTAAGGGCTAAAATCTTGGACACGTCAAACATTGTTTTGTGATTATTCCCCTCTGAGGCAACTTTAAATAGGATGCGAGGCCCTGTGGCCTTATTTAAAAAAAGGTGACGCGACACATCCCCCTTTTAATCTCGTCCAAGTCGGAAAGCATCATAAAAAAAGAGCAGAGGATCAAAAAAGTAATGTAAAACAGAGCATGAATTTTTATTAAAATGCACCGCCGGGAGGAAAGTTGTTAAGACAAATGGATGCGGAGTGAGTTTGTGTGTGTGTGTAGGTGTGTGTTTGACTGAGGGATGGGGAGCGGCGGGGGCATCAGCAGGCGCATCGGGCCCAGCAGTAAACTCGGGAGGGTAAACAATCTCCCTAATTGAATTCAATCCAACCTCACCACAGGAGGAGCTGAGGCCATTCAGTGTGGAGGGAGCTGCTGGAGGAAGTGTGTGACGACGGGATGAAGAGGCTCCGGCTGACAAGTGAACAAAACAAGGAGGGGACGTAGGAGAAAATAAGTACAAGAAGTGGAAAAAATAACAAACTCTCAGCTTTAGAAGGCACCAACGACAAACACAAAGGGAGAGGAGACAGAGATCAGGGTGGTGGGCGGGGGGGTTGAGGCGTGGAGAAACAGAAGCCAGCTGCACTTTCTCATGATTACAGCAAAAACAGAATTTGCATCAGGGAATGAAATCCAAACATGCTCGATGAATTAAAAGGGAAAAAAATAAGGTAAATAAAGCCTTCCCTGTCGCAGAAATTAAAGGCTTACGAGTGGAGTCCCACAGATTTGCATATGAAGATGAGCACCTATCATCAATCATCTCAGCAAACCTCCTATTGAACACAAAGACTGAGCCCAATTGGCTCACATGAATGCTCTTCATTACTGCTCTGTGTTGGGTGTGTGTGTGGGGGGCACATCGTGTACATATAATCTGGAATCTGCTGCGTATTCATGACTTGCAATCAAACATTTTCTGGTCTGTTTACTGCGGTTTTCAGAGACGTACAATACCTCGATGTGAGCGGGAGTGCCGTTCTCGAGCGCCGCTGATTACAAATCCAGCAAATCACATTGCCGGTAAAAAAGGCATGCTTGGTCCTGGAAGAAAATGGAGAGAGAGAGAGAGAGGAAAAAAGGAGGTTAGGAAACCCGGATCGTACTTTAGTAAAGCTTCATAATACACTGGCATGGATAATGTTTAAAGATAACGTTCTAGTTCACGTGTAAATTGTGTTTTGTTTTTTTTGTGTGGGGAAAAGCAGATTAAAAAGAAGAACTTGTAAAAACTGTCTTATGGTGGATTTGTTTATGCGCTTGACTTTATTTTTTCACTTAAATGTTTGGCTCTATAGTGGCAGAAAGAATGAGATTGTGGATACAGGCGGTTGAAATGAGTTTCCTCTTCAGGGTAGCTGGACTCTCCCTTAGAGATAGGATGAGAAGTTCAGTTATCCAGGAGAGACTCGGAGTAGAACCGCTGCTCCTCCACATCGAAAGGAGCCAGTTGAGGTGGTTCGGGCGTCTGGTAAGGATGCTCCTTGGGTGGCTCTCTAAGGAGGTTCTTAGGGTATATCTGACTCAGGGAGACCCTGGAGATGACCCAGGACATGCTGGAGAGACGTCTCTCAGATGGCCTAGGAACGCCTTGGAGTCCTCCCAGAAGCTCTGGAAGAGGTGGTTGTGGAGAGAGATGTCTGGGCATCCCCGTTTAAGCAGCTGCCCCCCGCAACCCGACTTTGAAACAAGCAAAAGGTAATGAACGGATGGGGGCAGCACGGTAGCTGCCGCATCTCGGTGAGCAGGTCGCACCGGCTCAAATCCCAGCTGGGGGGCCTTTCTGGGTAGAGTTTGCATGTTCTCTCTGTGCATGCGTGGGTTTTCTCTGGGTACTCCGGTTTCTTCCCACAGACTAAAAACCTGCATGTTAGGCTGATTGGTAACTCTAAATTGTCCCTAGATGTGAGTGAGAGAGTGAATGGTTGTCTCTGTGTGTCCCTGTGATGGACTGGAGACCCGTCCAGGGTGTCCCCCGCCTCTCACACTGATTGCTAGATATGGGCACCAGTGAACCCCGCAACCCGAAAAAGGAAGAAGTGGGTAAAGATAATGGATGGATGGGTGGACAGGACAGCTTATTGGTTAGCACTGATGCCTCACAGCAAGAAGGTCCTGAGCTCAATCTCCGGTTTGTGCTCGCCATCTGTCTGTGTGGAGTTTGCATTTTCCCCTCATGCTTGCGTGGGTTTTCTCCAAAATATTTCAGTTTCCTCCCAAAGTTCACAAACATCAATTTTTATGTTGACTCCAAGCCCAGGCCTCCCCTGACAAAGAGATCTGTGATTTGCCTGGTTAAATAAATGTCCACACGAAACGACAATAGTTTTTAAAAATCTTTTTTTTTTTTTTTTTAAGAATGTCTGTTTTTCCACACCAAAATTTTATGTTTGCACAGAATGTGCAAAAAAATGTGTTTTATAATTATATAGAGTACTGTGGATGACCTTGTCCACTGTAAAACACAGCTTTAAAGGTGCAGTCTGCAGTTTCTGTAGAACACAGCACTTAGAAAAAATTTCAACAGGCAAAGCATTCTGATCCCTCCCCCTCAGAGCCATATATGGCTCTGCTCCCCCTTGCTCTGCTGAAATTCAAATTCAAGCTCTGTTTTTATTGGCTGGTTAACGGCTGGTCACTGTGTCTTTTTAGAAATGCTTTTAGTAACACCTGGAGAAGCAAGGGGACTATAGTTTTTTCAAAGATTACTTTGTCTAACATCAGTCTGTCAGGAGATAGTGACAAAGTGAAGAAATATGTTAAAAATATATTTTTAGAAAACTTAGACTGCACTACAGAAACTGCAGACTGCACCTTTAAGTGTATATTTTTCATCTTTTGAAAACAAACAAACAAACAAACAAACAGTTGTAAGAAATAGAAATTGAAAGTCTCCTTCCACATCACTTGGCAGCAATAATGTTGAATTCAACAATGCACGAAAATATAAAGTCAAAGTCAAAAAGTCAAGTCAAAGTTTCCTGTTTTGTCATGTGGTGGAACGACATTGTGTCCAGTTACATACAACAAAAGTATAAATTGTAAAGAAAAACAGTAATAACAGTCTACCTTATGTTTTGCTAGTTTTTTGATACTTTGTTAAAAAAAATTTAAAAAAGTATTTCTTTCTTTTGTTTTTTTCTTTCTTTTTTGTTTTCTATTGTTTATTGTTTGTTTATTTTTTATTGTTTAAGGAAATTCTACCATTGCTGTTCATTGTTCTTTAGTTTTAGCAGGTCACTTTCGTAAATGAGCCCATGAGATTCAATAAGATTTACCTGACTAAATAAAGGTTGAATGAATGAATGAACAAGATCTAAGATATGAACTAAGAAATACGCTACACTAAGCACTAGTAGTACAAAAACAATAAAGCAGCATAAAACAATAATAAAGCAAATATTATTTTTGCATTAATACCCATTTTCTCCTAATATATACATTTTGCAGCACACAAACAAAAGTTTATTGGCAACAGAATTGGGTTGAAGCAAGCAACACATCAACTCCATTAATGTTGGGGTTTCTGGTGCTTTCTCAATATTTAAAACAATAGTTGAGATGTTACCTTATTTAAAACTCAATTTAATTAAAGATTGCGATTGTCACTTTTTAATTGTTACATATTTTATTCAAATTTCCATTAATACTTTGTAGATGTTTTTTTTCTGTATGACTATTCCTAAACTTTTGATTAAAATTGACTGTATTCTTGGATTGTATTATTTGTATTATTTATATGTAGGTCTTTAACAGACTACTCTAGTAATCGACACATCGATTCCTAGGACATCCATCGAGTTTTTTAATTTCACGTCGAGTATTCGTTGTGACGTCATCACGTCGCAGTTACAGAACAGAAAATGAATCAACTTCCTGTTTGGAGCGCGTTGCGAACCGGTGTTACACCAAATGTGACCACTGTATATTGTGACCATAGGGGGCGGTGTTGCATGCACTGTTGCAGGTCACAGAATATGGTGTAACACCGGGTCCAATCGACCGAACCAGAACCAGCTTCACAAACAAAAAGCAAAAAATATTAACCTCTAAACCTATGAAAAACCTATAAACATATTAATCTTTAAAACTACACCGATGGCGGTGGTGCAGGGTGGTCGACCACCCCACTGTTTTTAAGTTTCATTTTTGACGTGTTGCACGTTACGTTCACTTTTGCAGCTTAATAATAATAACTACGGTAATAGTTTTGGTTTTCCTGTGACTTATTTGCAGTAGGATAAATGGTAGGAGCCTAGCTCCCAATGTTTTGTTGGTCCTTTTTGTGTAAATAATAAAAAAAAATTTTTTGCGTTTTTATTTATTTATTTATTTATTATTTGCATCTTAAGATCATATGACATCATCAACTACTCGAGTTCTACTCGAGCTTTATTATGTTAATGTCGAGTTAAAAAATGATGTACTCGTTCAACCCCTATTTATATGTATTGGGTGGAGGCTTTATAAAAGTCCACTGGGCTTTTGCATCTTCCTGCTGCACTGTTATTATTATTTTCTTGATATCTTTGATTTGAATTTTAAATGTGCAAAATAAAATAAAATAAAAAGATGCAAATATTGGGTATTAGGTCCTTGTCTAAAAATATCTTCTTTGTCTTGATTCCAAATGAACACTAAAACCTGCACTTTGACTACACTGTCTGCATGTTGACTGGTGGTGAAAACCCAGCAGCTTTGCCAAATCTATATGAAAAAGGCTTTAAATTGAGGGTAAACACTGTGAAAGCAAATTATTATATTTTTGAGCATGCACTATAAAATACAACAATAAAGGCTTTGTCTGGTTCTTCTCCATCTGTCAAGTCAAACAGTCATGTAATGCAAACTTTATACGAACACAGCAAGCATATTTAAGATTTCTCTTTATTGTTTTGCTAAGTTTACCAGGACGGAAATTTCTTCAGCAGAAGAATAAATCTGGCTGTGACTTTACTTGTTCTTCTTACAACTTATGATCAAGGCCTAAATTTAAAAGTCCCGCAGGACAAACCTTAATTCTCGTCAGAACTTGACTTTAAGCCAAGCCCAGAAGGCCTCGGCAGCGTGCTGACGTGTATAAAAACACAGATAATTACCTCTCAGTATCATAATTGTTCCTTCTTTTATAGTCCCTTCACAGACGACGTCTTTATTTTGATTTCTTCTGGGTCAACCGTCATTAAAGGACATCTTCATAAATTTTTCAGCCGTTTTCTGGCGCT
This sequence comes from Garcialebias charrua, assembly GCA_038048925.1. Lineage (NCBI taxonomy): Eukaryota > Metazoa > Chordata > Actinopteri > Cyprinodontiformes > Rivulidae > Garcialebias > Garcialebias charrua. Next base: position 23,438 of record JBBPBX010050890.1, read on the forward strand.
CGCACTGCTGCTGGAGCGCGCCGTATGAAGTGCTATTCAGGTCACATCAGCCCTTAATGGCTGATTTATTAGAGCCCAACAGGGGCTTGGTGATGGGCTACAGGACAAAGAGCCTGTTTTAAACTGCATTAGGACTCTGCAGTAAATATCTCACACAACATTAGCATTTTGATGACTGCCTCCACCAGTCACCTTTTGCGCCGTCTTCCCCCCCCCCCTTCCTCCATCTCCTTCCCTTCACTGCCTTTTAGTCCTTGTATCAATCCATCTTTTGGAACGCGCCGCTTTCTCTCTTCACGTCACGCCGCTCATTATATTCCTCGCTCGACATATTAAACACATACCACTGCCAAGCTGACACCGGTGAGCGTGATGTGAGGCGGTTACCTTTAATTACCGCTGAATTAATGAAGCGCACGGAGGTAAACTCACACTCTATTCAGGGAAACTGAAAACATTATTTCGTCTTCACCTTTTTTTTTTACGGCTAAAACACATTCCCTCTGCTATGATGCAGAGCACCTTTACGTGATTTATAATCAAACCTCACATGCAATCAGAAACCTGATGAGCACCAAAGCTTCTGTAATTGAAGGGTCGAAAACAGGTCATGGTTTGGAATAATAAGCTCAAATTAAATGGATTTGTTGGTACTATGATATTTACTATGCTAATTAGTCTGATATGGGCTTAGATAGAATAAAAAGGACCCCTTTTTCAACTTCACCCTATTCAATCTTGTAAAATATGCAGCAATTTAAAACGTAATTAAAATAAAACTAGAAAATTGATTAAATAAAGGTGGTCTCAGACAACTTGCACATGTTGGACTTAATGTTATTTCCCTATTTTACTCAAACTTGTTTGTGACATTTGAAAATGCCTAATTACTTAAAATATTGTATTTGTCTCTTATACAGTATTTTCACTTAATGGCATCTGCATTATTTTAACGACGCAACACATTCTGGAGCACTGTCGTACATCATTTCAGTTGAGACCAAAACGCAAGGAGTCAAGGATATACAGTTATTTGTAGTTCTTATGCCGTTATGTACTTTGTAGGATATAGGATATATATATACAGTGTTTTCCCTAGATTACTGTCCTTAGCAGGGCGCTCGTCAGACTGGGAGCAGGTTAGCAGAGCATTGTTACTAATGCCAGTGATTGTCAATGGGGTGGGGGTGTAGTGGAGCACAACGTTACTAATGCTAGGTCAAAGCCATTTACGGTATCCTGTGGCTACAATCTCCTACTAAAAAACCTACTCACACCAAACGTCACCAGTAGAGTTAACATGCAACCGTTTTTGTTGTTGTTGTTGACAGCTCCAACTGCTCTACCATGCCCAAACCTT